>JAIPRN010001868.1:0-38057 GCA_025469175.1 Geopemphigus sp. TES_GeoC_2020 | reverse complement strand
CCTGTGTGAAAGT
This sequence comes from Geopemphigus sp. TES_GeoC_2020, assembly GCA_025469175.1. Classification (NCBI taxonomy): domain Eukaryota; kingdom Metazoa; phylum Arthropoda; class Insecta; order Hemiptera; family Aphididae; genus Geopemphigus; species Geopemphigus sp. TES_GeoC_2020. Next base: position 38,044 of record JAIPRN010001868.1, on the reverse strand, counting down.
GATGAACGCCGATTATGATTTATACTTTCCATTCCCGTTGCATATACACACACACACACACACACACACACACACACACACATACACATAAAACACGCGTACTCTTGTTGGAAAAATTCGACTTTTCGCCGTCGCGAATATCGTCCGCGTACACAAACAATCCGTCGTGCATCGTCCGCGTATACGCGAAAAACCACGAACAATTATCGTAGAAAAAACGGCCGAAAAAATAATATTACTTTCACCGATCCACCGCGTGACCTCGCCACGCGGTGCGATATATACACGCGTATAAGTATATATATCGTACACGCGAACGATAATGGCCCGTTTTCACTCGTGCGAACCGTTCACCGTGCCGACACAGGCGTGACACACATTGACGCGTTTTTAAAGTGAGTATATACGTAGGCCCGAAAACGTTTACGTTTCGAACGTCGGAATTGCCCGCGTCGTATACGACGGTCGCGACGATCGTCCGATCGCGCCTGTTTAAACGGAAACATAAACGGTCGTCGCCGCCGCGCCACTGGTCGCGTGCCCGCGGTTCGAACGAGACGGACGCCGCGAAAATCCGGCCCGTTTTCCTCCGCTCGAGTTCCTACGAAAACATCGCGGGTCGTTGAAATCGGATTTACACGGACGACGTGTGTGTTTCGAACGTTCACACGCGTTACACGCACATCGTATATGGCCCGCGCGTCGTGCGCGATTGAAACGAGGCCAATTCTCCGACGGTAACTAACGCGATTTAATTAGCGCCGTCGTCGGACTCCCGAAAAGATAAAACAAAAAAGCGATTCGGGTGTACGCGCTGGCCCGCCGATTACATACGCGCCACGTACACGCCGCTCGTATTCGTCGGTTTAAAACTTTATCGCCGACTCGAATATCGCGTCGTCTCTAACCCCTAACGTCCCCCCCCGGGCCGCCGTCCCAGTTTCAAAACGATCGATCCGACGTACGCGTACGTATTCCGCCGACGGTTTTGGTTTGTGTTTGTCGTTTGGCCAAGTAGACGGATATGATCGCGGCTGGGAAAGGACCCGGTTTTCGTTACCGGTGCTCCGGACGTTTATTCGAAATTGGAGCGTGCGGCGAATTATTTTTGCGCGCATAAATTGGCCAACGCGACGATATTGTTTCGTAAGCCCAAAGCGAACGACACAGATCGCGGCGTCTCGGGATAATCGCCGCGAACGGAACATTTCGTATTCGTGCCGAGTATCGTTTTTATTAGGCCGCATAAGCTGTACGACTCGGCCCCGAACGGTCTTGGCGATTCGGTACGGGTTTTCGAACCGATCGGTTTTTTGGCAAATAAATCGCCGACGGGGATTCGTTTCTATTCCGTTGTACGCGACAACGCGCCTAGCTCACAATCGGGGCACTGGGCAAGCGTCGTTTTTTCGCGTTTTTCCAATTCGTCGTTGATTACTCGTCGCGAAACCCTTTTTTTTTTGTTATTAATTACGGCGAAATAACAACGACGAGTCCGCCGGAAACTATTCAACCGTAAAATCAATTTTGTAGAAACGTAATCGGCGCGTAACGTTTATCGGACGCGTACAATATATATACAACGTCGACTACGGTATTGTTTTCCGTTTTGTTTGCCGTCATCGGTTCGCCGTCGACACACATACATACACGCTGTAGTACGCGACGTGTACCGCGACACCGATTCGATATCGGCGAAACGTTCGACGAGCGTACGTGATGTGTGATGATGATACTCGTCTTATCGCGAATACAAAACCGAGCGAAATAATCTAAGTCGATAAGAACCGTCGGGTTTCTAACTGGTCGGCAACGGCCGAAAGCCGAACGGCGACAATATTAAACGTTTCGTAGGAGGGCGTCACGCGCACGCGTCGTCCGTTATTATCGTTCCGTCTTGGGACGGACGTGAGTAAAACCGGGCGACGCGATCAAATTACAATCGCCGCGTCTAGGCCGAACTCTCGGGGCGGGGAGAACGAATAAAGAAATAATATTTTCCCGACGGCTTTATCGTCAATTTATATCCTTATCTACTATTCTCCACGTCGATTTATCGTAAAGCGGCGTATAGTTTTTTTACGACGAAAAAAGAACATATCACGCCCGTAATTACGCACGCCCTAGACAACGTTGTTTTCGTTCCTCTGTCCAATACTCCGTAATTGCAAATCGTCGTCGAAAACCGACAGGACGTACGCGTTATTCCGAATTTTCGGGTTTTCGAAACGCAAATAGAACAATACGTTCGCTACCCGTTGCTTAATAAAAACGACGAGAACATTTTTATATCGCGAACGAAACGTAACGGGAAAAATGTCGCCGTGAAACTTCCGTTTTACTTACGATTCGAACGAAACGCTTCGAAAACAATAATTGCGCGGACCGACGGCGTTGGTAATTGTCTAAACGTTTCGAAATTGTTATTTCGCGCGAAAAACCGTTTTCCTTTTGCCGAATAGAATATATGTATTATGGAGCCGTCGTTTATCTAAACAATAAAGCGATATTCGGCCGAGAAATAGTGGAACGAGACGAAGGTAAAAGTCGGTTTTCGGTCACTTTTAAACGTTACGTCGGAATACGCGTCCGGAACGTCTCGTGTTTGGATTATCGGACGTAAAAGAGAATTCGGCGTTTCGCGCGAAACGGGCTGAAAAAGTAATTCCGGCTCGAAATCGCGGACGAGAAACTGCGTAACGAACGACGCGGGCGTTGCGGTCAAAAGTTTTGTTTAGAAAATTACGTCTATACGTAATACGCTCGCGCGAACACACACGAACGCGGCTCGTACATTTTATACACACAGTGTTGACGAAATATCGTTGGCGATGCTTTCACCGACAGATATTATGATACATACAAGCGCAATGTCGTGCGTGCGCGCGTGTGTGTATGTACGTGCGTGCGTACGTGTTTATGTGCGCGCGGGCGCGTGAGTGCGTGCGGCGCGAGCCGTATAATATTATGTTGTATACGTTATAAACTAAAAAGTAAATTAATTTCCCGTTCGGGTCGAGCCACGCGCGCACACCCGCCAGTGTAATATTCGTTTATATATATATATATTGTACGCGAGAGGTACCTCTAATTGAACGTTAAATTAATTAACGAAATTGGCACGCGTGCGCGTTTACGAGAGCCGAAACTGGCTATAATACGACGCTAATGTTCGCGAATTGATCGATAATAATAGCTGACGATAGTAATTATATATATATTATTTTAGAAACACCGTAATATTGGCGCGTTTCCGGCCGGTGGTCGAAAGGGACACCAAAAAGATCGCGGAAGGATTTCTTTTTTTACGATAAATACGTTTCGTAATTGAACGACATTACGCGTACGCACGAGGTCACGTTCAATATAGCTCCGTTAAGGTCGTTCGTTTATTTATTGCCGTACGTCATATCTAACGTACGCTTTAAACAAATTTCGATCGAGATTCTCTACTCGGACGTTTTTCGTTCGTCGAGAAACGTAGCACACACGATCGTGTGTACACACGCGCGATATACCTCGAACAACTACCGTTTTCGAACGGCTGGGTTCGGCTAGCACGTCCGTATCGGAGGCGAATCGTGATTCGAAGATGTAATTATCGGTTTTTGTTTTCAATCGAAAACTTGTACGTTCGTGAATACGGAATATACTAACTAAAACGGCGTTTTCGTTTTCGCCCGATCGGGCGACGACGAATCGAATATACCACCGGCCGATTCAGTCGAGTTGTCGACGTTTATAATTACCGTCGTTAAACACGGCGATATTTTCCCTAATCGTAATTTAATCGTAACGAACTCGCTCGAACGCGTAACATTTATCATATTTCGCGAGAATCAGTGCCGGTTACGAAAAAATCGGACGATGGGGTACGATAGTACGTAACGAACGCCCCAAGTAATACGTACACGTATACGTATTTATATATAGCCGTTGCGATACGCGCGTTTCGTCGTAAAATAAACGGGAAACGGGGAACGTCGGTAAAAAAGCGATTTTTCGTAAATTTCATTTTGCGTCGGACGGTAAATATATAGATATTTTTCGTAGTTCAAAGAGATAATTTTTCAGCACGCGAGCGTACGAAAAATGTCCTACATTCTCTATAGCTACAAGGTCGTCCGAAAATTCGTTTTAAATTACAACGTTATTAAACACACACGCATATGTACACAACGTAATAATTTTCATCTATATAAACGCGCGAATGGAATTTCGAGAAAATATGTACTTATACAAGTGTATACATACGTACATATATATACACACACACACATACACGTTTAAACGACGTAATTTGTTTTTCTATTAAACATTCGTTCCGGAAACGTGCACGTAATGTGTGTCACGCTCGCGATGCCTACTATAACAAACTCGCGCCTATTTACGCGACGCGGAATAAAAAATCGCGTGCGCGAGTGGATCGGACTATGCGAGAATTCGAAATCGAGACGATCTAAATACTTTTCGACCGGAACGGGACGGTACACGCGTTACGTCGCCGAAAACTAAACCGATAATTGATTCGTTCGCGTGGAGACCGCGCGCGTGCCCCCCCCCTCGTCGTTTAAAATTCAATCGTCGCTACAGTGACGGGGTAGGTGGTGGTTGGGTGGGGTTGTGGTGGGGGTCGTCGACGGTATTCGCGTGCGCGAGTGTATACGACGACGACGAAATGGGCCACTTCTGCTCCCGGCGAAAACTTGTGTATAGTCACGGGTACACAGCGCGTATCGGTGAAAAACGACGCGGCTTTTTTTTTTTGGAAAAATAAACGAAACAATTTACCGACGGTTTACTACGCGTTCGGAAGCGTACCGCGCGATCGCCGTATTTGAAACGCGTCCTCGTCGAACGTCCTCGTGTAAAATATCTATCTTAGATCTATCGTTTTGATAATAAAAACCTCCCCGAAAATTTTTAGGAAAAATTAATTTCTCACGAGACGTATATTTTTAGCCGATAATAACGAAAAACTAAAATATTTTTAAACTTCAATACACGTTATAATATAACGTGTGTTCGTTAAACATGAACAATTTATAAAAGTTTATAATGCGTCTTTATTTCGTTAGGGTCGTCCGATTTATTTCTTTCAAAATTACCCACCCCCCCCGAAATTCAGGTTTAAGTACGCCACTGTCTAGAGGAATATAAGACGAACAATATATACACATAAACGTTAACGTATAACGAAAAACAAAAACGCTCGTTGTATTATTTTATTTTTAGAAAGGAAGTTATTTAACTTATTGCGTATTAAAAAACGCGTACGCTATATACGGCGCGACGAAAACAAGAGAAAGTGCGCGGCGGCTGTTGTACGCGTCGCGGTATGACCGTGACAATGTTTATAAATTTGTAATTTCCTCCCGTGTTCGCTCATCAGCAACCGCTAATACGGCGGCTTCGTACTATTATTATTATTGTTGTTGTCGTCGTCTTCGTTGTTATCGCCGTATCGTGTCCGGTGCCGTAATATAAATACGTTTTACGAGCGTACGACGGAATTCGGGCGAGTAAAAAAATATTCGTCGAAAATTCGCGTCCGGCCGTACTCGAGGCGGTTTTTTTTTAACCAAATCGTCCGCTCGGGTTCGCGCGTTGCCGATCGACAAATGGCCATACGACACCGTCGCCGTTATACATACACACGCTCGAGTCGAACGCAACGTCCGCGCTACACGAATCAACCAAATTACGATTACCGCGATTACGTTTTCTGGTATTTAATTAGACGCGGCGCGTATATACCAACGTATAAATATCACGCCGGCGCGTATGTTGGTAAATTACTCGTCGAATCGTCGTAATTGGTACGCGCATCGGGTCGATTGTCGACCGTAATTCTCGAACGGATATTTTTACTAATTGCGATGGTCAGCGACGACGCGAACACTGCCCCGCCACTAAATTTCCAAATCGTTCGGACCGGTGGTGGTGGGGCAAGGCGGTTCGAGTATAAAACGGCGTTTCAATTAGTTCGCACGACCGAACCGTGCGAACGTTTTTAAAAATATCCAATTCGTTTTTGGACAAATATTAGTTACGCTTTTAGAACTGTTTTTAGAAAAAAGGAAAAACGGGTTTATCGATAATAATCGGTAATAACGAGAAATAAAAAAACGCGTAAAACGTCGACAGCGGACGTCTCGTCCGTATTGCCTGTGTGTACATACACGTAAAAATCGTCTCCCAAAAAAAAAAAAAACACCGAAAATAATAACGATACTCCGAGTCGGTTTAATACGGGAGACAACCTAACCGCGAAATTTTTTTAATTTTTCGCCCGTCCACAGAGTCGACGTGTCCAGTAGTCCCGCGTATTACGTGTTTCGCGATTGTTTGTGGGCCTCGCCCGTCGCGGAATCCGAAAAATTACGAGCGCAGTTTCGTCGACTTCTAATAAATTTAACATTCGTGAATAATATACGCCCGGGTAACGTGTACTGTACACCGACGTTTAGGACGTATACGATGTTTGCCGGGCAATCGTTTCCCCCGTGGACGTCGTGTCGTTTCGGTTTAGAAACCGGAAGGGGGGGTGGTATACTATACACATACGGACGATCGAACGTTAATTGTCCGTAGGTCGCGCGCCGTATCGGTTGATAAATTTTCCGATTTGGGCGTGGGATACCGAATGGTTGAACGAGGGTTTCGCGAAATTGACGGCAAATCGATACGCGGACAGTATTGCGCGTTCCGGGGCTACGGCACCGGCCGACGTTGGTTTTCGGATTTCCGAACAATCGGTCGCCGGTAACCTAAGCGTTTTTCTTTTTACCCAATCCGTCCGTCGCCTCGAAACCGGCCACGACCGAACCGAACAGTTATTTTTGCCGTACCGCCGCCGTACTTGACCGTACACGCACGTACCCCGGGGGCGCTTCGTCCCCGGCTGTAAATTGGCCGTCCCGCGATCGAAATTTCGAACGACGCGTCGATCGAAAAACAAAAATTCGTACCGTCACGACGGTCGGGAATTATCGGCGCGCCTAGCTTGCGTAAAAATCGAATTCACCGGTAGACTTAACGAATATGCCGAGTCGATTTTCGTATTATACGGCGATTGTTATACAGCGCGACGATTTTCCCCGCCGATTGCGCCAAGTTATCCGTTCAATACGGTAACGTTTTTTCGTTTTCTACCGGCCCAATGTTATAAATATATATATATATATATATATATATAAAGAATACGATAATACCGTTCGCGCAATAATTCGTCGATTCTGTAAGGTATACGAAGGGTACGTGTATAACGAAACCGAACGAAACAGGTGGTCGGTATTGGTAACAGCAGGTGTGTTATTAAAAGAAGAGTTCGGCGTTGAATCGTCGGCCGTTCCACGGCGGCATTCGACACGCGACCGAGACTACTACTGCTACTACTACAACAAATGTGGGGGGGAGTGACGAGATGAATTCCTCCACCGAGCGGACTACATCCGTAATTTAACGTGACGATAAACGTACGTTTATAGCGTTAATTGCGCCCTTTTTATAAATACGTAACGGTTATTGTGATACGATTGAAAAAAGAAAGAAAACCCAACGCTCGTATGATTAAAATCGCGTTTACGTCGAATCGATAGACGGATGTGTTCGTCGGGCGCGTAATGAATTCATTTCGGACGGGATTGAAACGCGTTTAGGCGATTACGCGGACGAAACGAATTCGGCGGAACTGGTTTCCCGACAACTCGGGCGACCACCACGGTTATTCGTCGCCCGCGAAACTCCGGAAGACCTGCCGTCCCAACGGGCTATAAAAACCGAATAACCGTATACCCGGTATATACACCAAATGACAATGAGGGATTAACGAACCCGTCGTGGTCTATGTTCTCGTTAAAAGTAAACGATTTTCGCAGTTTCACCTGTTGACGGTCTTCACAACAGGTGTCGCGGACCGAACAATAGCAGCACCTCGGGCTATTACATTCCAATCAGCCTTTTTTTTTTTTTTAAACACCAATCCGTTTATTCGTAATTAATCGAACCGTATGTACATATTATTGAAACTGCGCGTTACGAAGAAAAGGAACGGCGCGCCGCGGTTGTACTAGCTATTATGGAGCTGGCGATTTCGTAGGGTCCGTCGAAAAACAAACGGTGTACAAGCCTAACGAATACGGTTCACAATTTGAGTTACAGTTCCTACGCGATTCGAATATTTCGAAAAAGTGCCGAACGAACGTATTCAAGTGGGACGCATGGGAATACGATTCGGCGCTTAATCATTATGAAAGCGAGCGAACGGAACAAAGCGAATCCGTCGTGCGCGTATCGTTATTTCAGCGTTCGAACTTGCGGCGTCGTGAACGCCGAACCGGTTTTTGTTTTTTCCGTTTTTTTCCCGCGTAATTAGTCGTGTCGGAATAATAAAATACGATACCCGGCGCCAATTACCAAACGAGTTCGTATTGTAATTAGGTATAACGAGACGACGCTATATAATCGTAATAATCGTCGATCAAACGATCCGGCGCCCACACGTCTTAGGGACAATATCCTCAAACACTCTAAAACGACGTTTTACCGTAACTCTCGATCCCAATAGTTGCGCGCACATACACCAAACACGCCGCAGGTCCGTGAACGCGGACATTCATTCATTCGGGCCCGAATAGTGCGACAGTTACGTAATAGTGACGGCGGGTCGCGACGGTACCTTTAGAATATAATACACTAGTTAGGGTATATCGAAACCGAGGGAGTTCGCGAAATAATTATTTTTATTCGCGCGTAACGTTTACGTTTGTGCGCACACCTGTGTACGTTTAAACGAAGTGTGTCTACTACTACTAACGACGTTCGTACGTATATCGTCGAGCCCGTATAGGCTGTACCCGTCAGTGGCGTACTTAGACCGGAATTTTGAGGGGGAGGGAGTTCAATTTTCAAATAAATAAATCGGACCGCCCTACCGAAACGAGACGGTATTGTAAACCTTAATTGTATATTCGTTTTTAATTAACGCGTTATATTGTAACGCGTATCGAAGTTTAAAAATATTTCAGTTTTTCGTCACTATTGACTGAAAGTACACAATCTCGTGAGAAACAAATTTTTCCTAAACATTTTCGACGGGGGGAGGGGGTTTATTCCCCCACCACCACCACCTCGTTAGTACACCACTGGTAACCCGGTGAACGTTCTTAAGCGGATTTCACTATCGGGGCGGATGTTCGTCGTTACGTCCGAACGCAAAACGGACGGGGACGACGCGGGAAATTGCCCACCGGAGCTATTTCGATTTGGAACGAAGCGAATACCGTCGGCAATAACGGTTTTACATCGGTCGCGGTTCGGTTAGTATTCGGGCTCTCGGCCGTCGGTCCCGAAGTCGCACTCCGGTCCCGTGGACTACGCGCGCCACAAAATTACCGAGGAACGCGGCGGACCTTTCGGAGGAGAAACGTTCTCGATTTTCCAATCGTATCCGCCGCCAGTGAGAAGGAAGAACACACGAAACATTATTATCCACCGGGCGGGTTCTATCGGTGTTTGCGCGTGATAATTCAAAGCGAAACGTCCACCGTTCGTTTTAAGCGCTATGCCGGTGCAATATGACTATTTTAATCCGTTTTGAAACGACCGCGACGTTTTCAAATATCGCGACGGTCTATTCAAGTTTGATGCGCCGACCGTTTTAAAAACGGTCTTGGATATATCCGTAGCCCCTACCGTGACGAAAACACGTCGTTCATTACGCGTTTTCCGTAATTCTATTTCGGCGTTCGAAACGCTTCGATATATCGTATAAAACAAACGAAAACTAGATCGCTTTGTACTATACGGTTAGGTTAGGTACACGCAATAATACTATTACGGCGTATCGACAGTTTATGCGTCACCGGTTACCGAGAAATCGATCTAGCGGAGATGTCCAACACGCTTTCGAATAACGTAACGTTTAAAGACGACGCGAAAACGGGGAACACGTAATCGATCAGTTAGGCCGAAGATCCGTTGGAACGGACCGGCCGAATACTTTCGTATAATCTCGCGGCGAATACGTCGAAAATATACGCGTTTACGTTTCAATTTTCGCGTTCGTATATAATACGACGCAGGTTTACGTATGCCACCAAAAATAATAAATCGAGGCGGCGTAATATTTTATTTTCGCTCGGGCGTATTTAAAAAAAAAAAAAAAACGATAGAGCCGAGAGAAAACGCGTTTCGGATTTTCACATAAGTTCTGGCGCGCGCCAAACTTACTCTACTGTACGTACGCGTATTTTATTAGATATTCTTCTATAAATTATTCGGGTTTCGAATAATTTATCACGTCGAATAAACTTTCTAACGCTAATTACGAAATATACAATATTGTATTCCGCCGCGTTGAATATTTTCGCCGTTTCCCTACATTTCGTACACACGCACACACGCGCGCCACGGGCAAACAAACACACGGAGAGTAGTTTACTACGGAAATACGCAATGACCTAAGTACGGTATATCGAATTTTTCGAAACAAACCGTATCGGTCATAGCAATGTTAGTCGTCGTTTACGTTTCGTATACGTTCCAGTAGCCATTTAAGTAATTGTACGCGACACGTAAACCGTGACGAATGAATTCGTCGAAACAAAACGAAAATAAAAAAAACAACGTAACGGGGCCATCTTTAAGGCGTAATATGTTTGAATAAATCGATACGCTTATACGACCGTTTTTTTTTTTTTTTGGTTTTAATAATTTTTTTTTTCACTTTGTAACAACAATGGAATCCAATTATCAGAGAGTTCGCTTTAATTACGTTCGTTCGTTACGAAATAATAAACGATTTTACGACAACTATATTGGTTAACAAGTACGTATTTATGTACAAAGTATACAAGTTTCGAAAAAACAAAGTCAAAGAACGGGTATGGGACCCCGCGAAGGGATTTAGAGTTGAAATCTTATATGGCGAAATATTTGTACGCGTTTTCCGACGTAAACATCGCGACGAATGCGAATTTATTACGAATTCCTTATTCGGGATCCCGAGATTTCGCCTAACGTCATTCGGCATTAAGTATTTTCAATAAGCGAATTAAGTTCATCGAATCGTAATCGAATTACTTTCCGTTGCCGCGGTAAACTCGGACGTCCGTTATTCGATTATTCGAAAAAAAATAAATAAAAACGATATTGTAATCCCTTTCCCCCTCCCGGTAGTGAAATGTAAAAGCCGACTTAAAACACGATTTCGGAAAAATGAATATTCGAATTGGCGGGTAACGGGCCGTATAATTTAATAGCCGTAAACGGCGTTAATATCGTACGTTTACCGTAGTGCTTTTTCTGTTGCGCGTACGTTCAAAAGTCGTTTTCCAAATGGCGTTTCAAACACGACCCGGGAATAAAACGTCGAACGCGATCGGTTGGCGCGGGCGAATTACGGGAACGCGGGGCCGAACGTGTCGCGGCTAGACCGTTGGCGATGAAACCGAAACGAAAACGCAATGGGGCTGAGGGGAACGCCGAAAAAGACGTTTCGCGCAAATAAAGCGACCGGGCTGTTGACCCGTCGATCTACGAACGCCAATTCGATAGCGGCGGCGCGTCATCCGACCGACGCGCGTCCAATATCGTCCGTTACGGGCGGATTATGAATCGGGTGTACGAAATTTCTAACGCGGACGAAAAATGGACGGGCACCCGCGAAACGGCCGAGCCGACGAAAAAAAACGAAATCGCCGGGTGGGGCAAAAGAGTTCACGAAATCCGCGGAAACGTCTCGAACGACGACGGGTTTTTCTCGTAGCGACGCGACAACAAAACCGGACGGCAACAATAGCCACTACGCGCCGCTAACAAAACTACCGGGCAAGTAAAAGGTCGAAAATTGGCCGACGAACGTTCTTCACGGACCCGCGGCGATATTTGCACGCCGAGTGAAACTCGCGTCCCGACAATTCGGACACCAATCGCGCCGTTCGGTTACCGCCCGGTCGCGTCCGACTAATCGACCGGTATTACGACTTTTTTAATCGCGACGATAATTAAACGCGTAAACGGATTATTAATATATTTATTCGGCGAACATTAGGGGGGGGGTGGCTTGGGTGGCGCTCGGTTCCTTCCTCGAAGCTTGTTAAAGTTCCGCCAAAGTACCGAACCCGATTATAAAAGTTTCGCGTAAAAACGATTTTAAATTGATACGCGAACACCGAAAAGGTTCTAATTTGACAAGTTAAAAAGGTTCCGCGTGTATAACGGGAGCGCACAAAACGCTTTCAAACTCAACGTTACTTTATCGATCGGTTTTTCCAGCGAATAACATCATATCTCCGCACACGAGCTCGCGAAACTCGATAGAAATTAACTTCCCGGCCAATTTTATTTATGACACGCGCCGATTGCCGGTTGAACAAACAATAACGGCGAAAATATTAAAAAATATTTCTAATACGAAAACGGGCGTTTCTCGAGTAATTTTAACTACGTGACGAGGCCGCGACGCTACGTACGAATTACCGACGGCTAATAAACGTCGACGGATAACACGGGTAAGGGGCAAATAGCGAATGTCCGAAGAACCAACCCGTTGAGCTCGCGTAATTGGAAACAAAGGCCCGAAAATATGCGAATCGCGGGGAATAAGAGAAGGTGGTACGTAACTGCGGATGTGGTAGTGGACGCGTTAAACGGTGGCGGCGGCGGCAACCGGGAAATAATAATAATAATCGACGGAGCCGCGCGGGACTAATCCGCAAACGGTTCGAATCGGACGCCGATGGCCGCGGACGGTGGATAGAAGCGATCGAAATCGGGAGATGGATGGGAGTCGTTCGCGGGTGGGGGGAAACGAACGTGTTACGAGAAATGATCGAAACCGGGGCGGGAAACTTCGCCGGGAGGTCACGCGGTGTCGCCGGAACGAGGCGGCTAGGGGAAACGACCGCGTGACGAAGTAGTGAGCGGGGAGGAGTGACGCGAGACGGCCGGCCGGTAATCGGCGTTATCGAAATTGTCGCGGGACGACGAGAACGCGTAATATGGTCGTCGTCGTCGTCGTCGTCGTCGTCGTCCGGAGACGGACGGTACCGGCAGCGGGGGGTCGCGTTTAATTTTATACGGCGAGAACGCGCGTGCGTGCGGACGCGCGCGCGTGTAGGTTGTAAATAAGCTGACAAAGCAAACGATAACATTGACCCTCCAGTCAGTCCCCCGCCGCCGCCGTCATACAGGATCGCTGGCGGTTATATTACGTCGCGCGCTAGTGTATACGTACGCGTGTGTTCGTCGGGTCGCGCGCGCACCACTTTTTTGTTGTCGGCGTACCCCCTCCCCCCCGTCCATCGCCACTATACGTCCGACCGTACACCGTTACTCGCCGCCATCCCGTCGCTGTACGCGACGACCGACTTCACCGTCGTCACACACACGCCCTTACCGTTATATATATATATAATGTACGAGTCGCGCGTATTGTTTGTGAGGGTCTCCAGTGTTTCTCAAAAACGTAAAAATCGGTAAAAAAATAAACCGTCCCAAATACACTGTCCGTATAATAACAATTAATAAGCTTCGGGCGGGCGTTTCACCGACGATTTTCGTCATTTCCCTCCCCCCCCTCTTTCCGAAGTCACTTCGGACGTTCCCCCGCACACGCTTTTTGTCTTTTAACGGTCCCTGCCCCTCCCCCCCTATGCGTTACGCTCGTAGGCCGTTCGAATCGTCCGTCGATTTCATTTCCCAATTACTATGGCGCCGTTCGGCCGGCGACTCCGTGTGCTAAACACCACTATAGTCGACCATAGGCCGGAGCTACGTTCGGCGCGACAAATTGGACGCCGGCTACGGAACACCGACATTTCGAAAGCGTTGGAATATAACCTAACCGTTGTTTCGGTTAAAACGTACGGTTACGTTACGATCCTCTTCTTTCCACCACCACTGCTACGCGCCGCCCGGTGTGATCACGACTTATTTCGTCGTTACGTAACGAACGGGTCGGTATTTTAACATTTTAATCTCGGACGAGTGATTAATTTTTTCCGAGTAAACAACGAAACGAAAAACGACGTGTCCACCGATCGCCGTAACGCCTGCTTTCGCGTTTGTGAACATTTTTTAAAAATCCCCTTCGTCTCGCAATCTCCCTCGCTCTCTCTCTCTCACTCTCCTCGGCCCCGAAACCGCGCGCGGCCATACATATACACACGGTCCGCCGACATGTACACGCGACGTATTTAATTATTTAAATGGCCATCCGCCGCTAACATTCTCCGTCCCACGAGTCCCGTTCCGGCAAAAACCAAAATCCAGCTGTACCAAATGTACATAAGATCCGTCCTACGCCGGACGGGCACCACTAATCTCCCCGCACCAACTGGAAAAGACTCGAAGCTGCCCGATTCAAAAACCTAAGGATGATTTTTAAGTTCTACGTCAATAGCACAAATCTACTTAACTCCACTTATCTTCTAACCATCCAAAACCTGAACTAGGAACTTTTTCTACAAATGTTCTACATCATCACATAGCCGGAATCGGCCGTTCAGAATCCACCCCAATCATCAATAACAATCCAATCTTACGGGCAAACCCAACCTAACAGACCGATAACTACGAATACCCCCTACAACTCGATCAACTTATAACGGGCGTCGCCCGAAATAAGGTAACAGACTAACGCCGTCCCTCTCGCGACGTAACATCGTGTGTCGGTCGTACGTTTCGGAACACGGTTTGATCACGTAGGCTTTGGCGGCGAACGTGTACTCGGCACGAGCGGATAAGAGCCACTCGATTGATCGGATTTTCGAAAAAAACAAACGTACGGAAACACTACGGCGCTGTACTCTGCGGACCGTCCGTTCGGTTTTTCGTAAACGACGGGCCCGGGCGGTCTATATGTATTACGGTAGTGCGAAAATACCAATCCCGCCGTCGGTGTTATATTTCTGTTCCCGTTAATTCGCGCGCCGGTTACACGAACCATATACGGACCAATTACGTTTGCCGAGCGGACGAATTACGATTGGAAATTAGAGTTGTCGGCGTCCGTACGACGTTCGTATGTACGAGAGATACGCCCACACGGGTATTTGCCGCGGTCACGACGGGCAGTAAGATATAACGGAAAACAAAAAAGAACAACCGCCGGACTCGTTTAAAGCGTTATACCGTTGTAGAACGTCGTCGCGCGTTATAATTACCGCCGACCTTCGTGATCCCGACCAGCCCCACGGCGGCGTATTATTTCAATTAGATTTATCGGCGTACGCGTACACAGCGTGCGGACACGAAACGTTTCAACGGCGCGTGTTGAACGAAACCGGGACGGATGGAGAAACGCTCGCGCGCGAATCGGCGTTTCCCCGGCCGGGCCTAGGTTAGGTTGTACGCGTTCCCGAAACGTCCGCGATGTCCTCGCTACCGTAAACCCGGGGACGACCGCTGTCGCGTTAGTGAGAGAATACTGCGGCGGTCCCGAAACTTTTCGCGGCGAAAAGCACCCACGGCCCGAAACGTGTGACGCGCGTCCGACATAACATTGTCCGATCGATGTCCGTTCACGCGACCGATTAACGGACCACGCGGACTTGAGTAGCGCGCGCCCGTTCGTAAACCGAAGTAACGAACGAGCACTTGCGTTCGCGCGGGTGCGTCGTCGTTGTTGGACGCGCGTGCGTTTCTCGCGAAAAGGTGCCCCCCAAGTTACGCGAGTAACGTTTTCGAAACGGGCGCCGATAAATAAACGCGTCGACCGCCACCACGCGGTGTTCGTGACCGCGCGGACGGCGGGACGTCGACAACTTTTGGAAACGTTACGAATTCGGGTCGTTCGGCCGGTTCGCGGGCCATTTGTCAGCTTTTACCGTTAAACGATCGTAATGGTGGTAACAGCGACCCGGTCAACCGCAACCGAGTAGTCGGTCCGTGTGAAATCTCGTTGCTGTCCGTCGCGACTATGGTACGCCGATATTTGGCCAAACGCGGTTCGGCGGTAATCGAGACGTATTTCGTTCGCGGGCGCCGGGCCGACTCGGCGGATTCAAACATTTTCGGGCACACGAATTCGAATTTCGGCAAATTCCGTTCGAAAATTACGGCCGTCGCGGTCTTTCCGTCCCGGAGTCGACGGACGACACGCGCGACGAACGTACTCGAAAATACGGCTATTCGAATCGCGTACGTTTATAAAAATTCCCCCCTCTCTAAAAAAAAAAAAAAAAACGTTACATCGCGACGAGAACGCGCGGAACCGAAAGCGCGACCGTCCAGATACGTTCAAGACCTCCCCCCGCGCCCGCCCGTGTGTACACCGCGCACGTATATCGCCGATATTGTTCGTTGTTTCGTTGTGTACGCGCAATTACGCGGCGCGTTCGTTTAACAAATTATTCCTATCGTTGGCCTACGTGACCACACGTCCGCCGCGTATATCGCTCTAAAACCATATCGTACGTTCTATTCGATATCCTTTGTACGTAATACAATGCAACGACCCAGGGAGTGTGTGTATAAAACAACGTTCGTTCCGGTTTACGGTAATTGAAATCGACCGTGATTTGGACGGACGTAGCTTATTTAATCGGCCGGTCCGCGCGAATAAATTCGTAAACGGTTTACGATCGAATTCACGACGATTCCCCGGGCACGGGTTTGGACGAATTAGCCATTTACCGTTTTGGCCTGTACAACTGTATAATACCGGAGGACCCTAAGGTGCGCCTGTCTAGGGGTGGGGGAACGATCCACGGGGACGCGGGAAACGTCGCGGCAGTTGGTCGTCAGTCGTTTAGCGATAAGGGACGGGACGCGGACTGAATGGGTTCGGCGGATCGGCCGGCTGGACAGCCGGACTTGGTCGGTGCTGCCTTCGGATCTGCTACGGCGGTGATTGGCGAGGTCGCACGGTTGCGCATAACTTTCTGCCTCACGCGATTGTTGACGGGTCACGGTTGTTTCAACGCGTTTCTGCATAGGATCGGCCGTGCTCCGTCGCCCGCATTGTGGACACGCCGGGTCGGGCAACGGTGAGGAAGACGGCGCGAGGCGTTTGACCGTGAACGGGACACGCTAGTCCGTCGGATAGGAGGATTCGGCCCGGGCGATCTGGTCGAGTCTCCGGTCTGCTGGGACGCCGTCGTCCGATTCGCCGAGCGGATGCAAGCTCTTGGCGTGACAACTCCGTCGCGCCGTCGTGACCGCAGGCTAGGCCGCTAAATCGGGGACGAAAAGATTAGTTTATATTCTTTCCATTTTTTTCGTAACGGAAGATGTAAATGGCTGCCCCGTGGCAGGGCACTGTCCTGTCACCGCGTACCATTTACGTGATAGTTTTTAAAAAGTATTCGTTTTTAAGTACTATTGTTAATTAGATTTGATGTACGATGGGGCGGGGTAAAACAACGTGGGGATAGCTCGCGTTGCTCGCCCTTCTTATTAAGGATAATCGGATTGTAAAATTCAAATTTGTGAAAATTTTGTATTTTTCGATAAACGATGGCGACCCATTGGTCCGAAGTACTGCCTTCGGGCCAATGAAGGTATTGCCGATATCATAAAAAGGAAAAAGGTGCGCCTGCCTATACGCTCCGTGCGAGGTCATTAAAACGTTGAACGGACGTTGTTTAACCAACAAGACCCCCGCGGAGCTATTGACGACGAACGTTTATTGGCCATGGAACGCGGTAGCGGTTCGGTCTGGAGAGCCCGGTAGAATTAAGGAGGTGTTCGTCGCTGGTTAGATGATAGTGCGCGCGGCGACGGTTGATTTCCAACCGCCGCGAGTTACACGACCAGTTTGATAATATTTCCCCAAGCGGTGCGCGAGGGAGGAAAGGGGCGGTCAATTTCGAATATGGCGACGAATACGCGACGGTCGGCCCCGTTTTCTATGTTTTTTTTTTTGCAACAAAGCGCGGCACGCGCCGAAACGATTCTTTCGATTCGTCGAACCGTATTCGTCTCCGGCTTTATGACGACCGTAATTCCTCGGTACGTTCGGAGAAACGTTTCCCCGCCATCGAATAGCCCGGTTAGAAAAACCACGACGAAGTGTTCCGATCGACCGATCAATCGCCGCACGGGGGTAACGCGCGTGGTGTAAACACGACGACGACCAATAATAATACGAATAATAACCGTACATAGTACGCGCGTAATCGCGTTAGTTCCGCTGGTGGAATTCGTAATTATTATTATTCCGGAGGCCTTTAAACGATTTAAGCCGACGTCGATTCGTTTTCGTGTTCGTACACTAAAAAATCCGTACAAGTGTCGTACACGCGCCAAAGTGGACATTTCGAAAACTACACACGCGCACACACATATTCCGTTCAAAGTCCTTACCAGTCGGATCGATTTCTTTTCCAATTACTCTGTTTTTCGGCCTATATACGTGTATATATATATATATACGCGCGCGCGTGTGTGTATACCGCCGCCTGCCGCGCGCTCACCTATTGACCGGAGAAACTATAAATCTTGTTACGTTCTAAACGTGACGCGTTTGAAAAATAGCGAAACCAAGGTGCGCGCGGCGCCACGCTGCCGGCCCGTGTACGAGAACCATATTCGAATTTCCCGAGGGAACTATGGAAGTTTGACTTCCCGGCTTAATCTCTTCCCCGCCGCCGTACGTCGCGCCGGCGCCCCTTATCCCGTACACGCGCGAGCGTTGCATTCGGTTAGGGCGGGGCTTAATAATAAAACGGATCGAAAATTTACGAACGAAACCCCCCCCCCACCCCGGGTTGGGAAATTCGCGAGTACAGTTCCCCCCCCCACACACACACACACACACACACACACCCACTCACGCCGCCGGCGTCCGGTTAACCGCTCGCGCGTTTGTGTCGGCGACGTCGGAAAAAACGACGGACCCGCGAATATCTAATAATAAAGGAAATTGCTCGCGGAACAATCGATCCGATAGGGGAGGGGGGGACATTATTATTATTGTATACGGCCGCCGCCGTATACATACGAAACGTCCCCCGCCACCCGTTCCCCCGTACGTATTTGAATTAGCCGAACGATTCGCGCGGTTACGTTATCACGTTGTCATCGGCCGTATTATAATGTATATATATATATATATATTCCAACACGATCGACGGAACAAAAGTTTACGTACGAAATGTAAAACGCCGTCGTTGGACGACGAACACGCGGTCGTCGTCACACGCCAATGGTCGTAAACACCGGAGTGAAAATCGTAAAAATGAATTAACACCGCCCGTTATAACGTTTAGAACACTGTAGAAACGCGGTTTGGACACGAGTTGTTTCGTTAACGACCAAATTACTTTACGTCCGATTCATTCGATTATCGGAAATTGTCGTTGACTCTCGATTCTAGCGATGTACACACACGCACACACCCAATCCGTGACGAAAGTTATTAATCTAATAACGACTATTAGGCTTCGGAAAGCTAAATCCGGGACGCAAGACGTATACTACTCGCGTTCCCATACGGACGGTTAAGTACTTTATGTTCGGTCGGACTCCTGCCGATGATGTCGCGTGAAAATATTCCACGGAGGCCGGCGAAATTGGCGAGACTGATCACAAATCGGAATTCCGAGCGGTTCGATCGACCATAATCGATTTTCGAGAGAAACGCGCCGACAATACGAACACACCGGCCAACTACGTCGAGCCGCGGCGGGGCGGGCCCGGAGGGTGGGGACGTGCGGCGGGTTTAATTAAGAAATTGAAACGACCCGTTCGCGCGAAATCGAAACGTACCCGGGAAAACGTTTCCGATGACAATTGTTTTAGATAGCGGTATACGTGTCGTATACACATTGGCGTTACGTTTCCGTAGTTAAATTCTTGCCGAAAACACGCGCGACGTTTTCGACATTTCGGAAATTCGGTCGAAACGTTCGTACGAGTAAAAATCGGAAAACACGAACGTTCGACTTTTCGGATAATTTGTTCGTTTGGACGACGACGAAACAGGACCGTCCCGTTCGCTTTTCGACGAGTATTTGCGCTACGGGCGAATATTAATGTTTTCTTGCACTACACGGGCGCGTTTCTCGAAAATTGGACGAGCGCCTAACCATATCTATTTCGAGATATATATGTATAGATCTATTTCGTTTTATCGCTTCCGCGGACGGATCGAACGTTTCGTGTGCCTCCAACCGTCCCGTGACGCGACGAAATTACAATTTTAACGGCGTGACGAAGGCGCGCGCACACTTTCGGTGTAACGGACGCGCGTTGCGTTCTCCGGCACGAAATTCCCGTAATAATCCCCGTAAACCGGGCCGAATACAGCGCCGTAGCGCCGGGCCCATCGAGCGCGCGCGTTTCTGTTTACTCGGGACGTTTCGAAAGTATTCTTCGCGACGGTGCTCCCATAATATACGTCGTTATCTCATTACGACCGGCCGGGGAATCAATAGGTCAATCGTTCGGTCAATATATATAAATTACGTCTCGACTTGCCGCCGGCGTTATTATTGCCGCGCACTGTTGTTGTTGCTGTTGCTCACTGCGGGCAAATAGTTCCGTCGCGACGACGGTTAGAAACAAAAAAAAAAAAACGAAACGAAACGGCGTACGCGCACCGCCGTCATATTATATCGTACAGGCTCGTGTTCTCGTCGCGGCGGTCCATTATAAACCGTACGGGATTTATCGTCCAGACGCAATAACGAAAACCGCTTTGGAAACGACCGAGACCGTCTTCTGGTCGCGAATAATAAATACGTACGTCCCGTGTTACGTAACAATATCCACGCGCCTACGGCTGTTTTGGAAATTTCAAATAATACGATACCGTAAACAAAACGGCTCCTGTAAGAGTTTGATTAAATACAAAAATAATTACGATTGAACCCGTTTGTATTACTCGTACGTCGGTTATACAATTATTGTACGCTTTAAGTACGGATTCGGATTTAAATAGAGCTAACTTCGTTTTAAAAACAAAATACGAAAAGTTTTTTTAAGTCGCCGTCGTAACGAACGTTCGAATTATAATAATAATAATAAACAACGTTTCACAGTCGTACTATATATATATATGTATATATTGGGCCGTCCGAATAATTTTCAAACTTTTGGCTCGAGATTGGTAGACAGTTAGAAATTCGAAACTCGTTTAAAACTTTATTATTAAAATGGAAAGTCAGTCGTACTTTCACATTTTCGATCATATGTCGTCGTCGTTATTATTATCGTAACGCTTTCGCACGCGTAAAATTAAGTAGCCGTCGCTTATATATAATTTCGTCGTCATCGGAAACGAAAACCGTCGTCAACGAAATCCGACTTCGGTTTTACGTCCGCGGACGGGCCGACGCGAATCTCGCGATCCAACCGGTGGTGTTACGAATAATTACTTTCCCGTAAAAACCGTCGGAGACCGATAGTCGCGTATCTCCCATCCGACCCGGGCGAATTACGTATAGAAGATTCTGTACGCCCGTCGTGTTTTATGAACGGCGTACGCATTTCTGAGCGACGGTGCGCGTATTTCGACGACGACGACGACAAACAAAACACGCCGCGAAAAACGTAAATGTGTTAAACCACGGACGGAATATGAATTTAACGACGAACGCCTTTCGGGACGTAATATCTCTCTCTGACGATTTCATTAAACGGACGAAAACGAATACGACAGTGTTATACGACCTTAATACGTCATTGAAACGGTTCGTTTGCGGGCGTAACCTCCGGTGTCGCTGGCTCCGCGCGAATAAATTACGTATTTATAAATTGTACGTACGCGCGAATATCGTGCCGGGCCAAACGGTTTTTGTTATCCAATGCGTTTACGACTCGTAGATCGGTACGCGCCAAACATCGTTTTCCCCGTCGAGAAATGCGGACGATTCGCCGAATTTATAAGCGACCGCGCCGCTTTTGTTTCGCCGACGGAAGCGACGGACGGCGATTTTATTATTATTACTCGCGGTTCCTTACTACGGGCGTACTACGTATCCGTAGGTTCCGTTTCAAGAACGTTTCGTTCGTAAATACGGCGGAGGACGGGGGGCTTGGCCGACAAAGTATAAATAAACGATAGTAAAATCGGCGTAAAAAGAATTTATCTCGGACGAATAAAACCGTACCGAACGTTGTTTGTTTTACGAGATTTTTGGCGCGGGATCGATGATTATTCCCCCCTGCCGCCGAAAAAGCGCGCGTAAAAACCCGCAAATTCTGTACGAACGTGTTTTGCCGGCTAACCTTTCTCGATTGTTCGTATTGTTCGGCGTAACGAACGACGTAATCGTCCGTTCGCCGTTATTCGCCTATCGAAAACGACCGGCGGATCGATCGTTACGGTCGTCAAAGGTCGCCGGCCGAAAATCCCAAAAACGACACGGAACAGCGATATCGCGCGCGGTTTTTTTCGTTTTATATTCGCGTACGTACGAACGCCGCCGCCGCCGCCGCCGCCGGTTTTTGTCGGATTTTTCGTAAACGTCGTCGTCGTCGTCGTCGTTTACACGGCCCGAACGTTTCGACCGCAAGTACTACCTAGCTTTCCGAAAAAGCGCGTGCGCCGACGTACGGATTCGATTAGACGGACGTAATAGCGCGGCCCGTTGATAGACGCCCTTAGAAACGTGAACGCGTCAGCGAGATATTAATAACGTACCGATAATGTAACGCGCCGTATTCGAACGCCGCGTAACCGAAACCATACGGTAACGAAATTATATTAGGTAATACGGTCGACGGGAATAATGCGACGTACGGTATATACGCGTAAACGCCGCCGAGTCGTAATTCAATCGAATACTACGCGCGGTTTTACCGCTCGGAACGATTCGGCGATCGACGAACGATTATTATTTGGCGAACGGCTGTGTAAAGTACCTTCGTGTCTCACGAATCAAACTCGGTCCAAAGCGACGTTCTACGAAAATTCCTTTACCGACCTTAACCGTTATCTAGCTGGCGAAACGTACTCGCCGACACAACCACCGCCGACCAAACACAAACGAAAACCGTACCCTCGGACACACCGACATCACTCGCCAACTACCCCACTTCCATCCACTAGCAAGGGCCCCGGGGAACAGTGGACGGCACAGCGGCCATCCCGCTCGAACCGAAGTGTCCCCCCGAGTCGCGCGCCACATCACTCGTCCCCGCTGGATTTCGGATCGGTAAAACTAACACGGGCGCGCGCACAATATATCACGGCGTACCGAACCGCGTAAGACGTTGGACGACGTTTAGTACCACATTTAGGCATTTAGCAACGAATTAAACGTACAGCGAACGTCTTGAGTTCTATTTTCGCGAAACTCCAAGCACAGTAAACAGCGGTCGCCAGAGAACGTTTTCGAAAATGTTGTACGCGTTTTTCCACGCGTCCTAATCGTCGTAGACCCGTCGAAGGGCCGTATCGAATTCGACCGCGGCTGTCGAATGCCGCGAACCGAATCGGTTACGAATTTTAACGCGCTAGAGGAGTTCAGTAAAAAACCGTTTCGTGGTGTTCGACCAGATCGAAGTTCGTACCCGATTTTCAGCCAACAGAAATATAGGAAACGTGTAAAAAACCGATAGACGTATATCGCCGAGCACTCCGGAGGCGTTCAGCACGACGTCGTCGAATCGTTCGACGGTCATTTTACTCGCCTACCGAAAACACGACGCGAATACAATTTCTCCTTTGTCGGGAGCAGTGGCGACTGGAATTTTTTTTTTTTTTTTGGAGGGAGAAGGGACGGGTTAGTTTTTAAATAAATAAATCGGACGACCCTAACAAAACAAGACATATTATAAACTTCGACGGCTCGTTTTTAATTAACGCGTTTCGAGGTTTAAAAAGAGAATTTTAGTTGTTCGTTATAATAATAAGTCAATAGGCTAAAAATATACGTCTCATAAGAAATTGATTCTTCTAAAAAATTCTCGAGTGGCGGGCCGGGAGGGAGAACAACAATCCGTAACGTACGGTTTTAGTCTGTGGGAGGAGGTGGTGGAGGGGCGTGTACTCGGAACGTTACAACGCGTAAATTCTTCGAGGCACCGAATGCCGCCGCGCCGGCCGTACACCAAGTGAACGTCGTGCGTCGTCGAATTTCGAACCGTCGTCGTTTTTTCGTCACGGTCTCCTATATATATTGACGAAAATACGCTATCGCGTTATTTATTTAGCTATCGTAGTCGTTCGGCGGTGCGCGTGCGCGTGTGAACATATGTACACACGCACGCACGCACGCACGGACGCTCGCTCGTTTCGATACGGTCGCTCGGCTAATTTTAAACGGATGTACACAAACGTATGGCGATCGCCATCACGTTTCGACGGACGGACAACAGGGGGAGAATAGCGCGCGCGATATTAATCCGTCGCCCGTACTATCTTTCTCTCTCTCTGCTCGCGCGCCCGCGGCGTACACCGGTGTACGGTACACGCCTCCCCGTAGTGCGATTCCAGTAACGCCGAGCGCGTACGGAAACAACTAAATGTCGGTCGGCGTTTACCGGCGAAAATCTAAACACGGAATTTGCCGGGGCGTTCTCCAGTCACGTTGTTAGCGAATTATTCGGGCTCTCGGTCCGACGGCCACGCCGTCGCTATTCTCGTCCTTCGGCCGCGTGGCTTTCGAAAATCGATAAACACTCCGCCGTAGGGCCGTGCGACGGTTTTTCGTTCGGCCGTGCCGTGTCCGCCGGGTTATAAATAAATTACCGCGGTCGGTACACAAATACGTACACTCGTCGCGACATTTCGTTCGGGCGCGTGTTTGATTAAACGCCAGTGGAAATAATATCGCCGTGGCGTTTTTAACCGCCACGCGGGTTCGTTTTCGCGTGTTTGGTTTTTTTTTTTGTTTCCCCAAGGCCGACCATCGATCACCGTAAAACGGGATCGTCCCGCGAATAGCGAGTATAGGTAAAAAAAAATAAAACCGAACGGTTCGGTGGTTTGTAGGGACGCGATTTTCTCGCGAGAACCGACCGAAATTACGTGGTCGTCGGTACGCGGCGTACTAATTCGACGTACGCGCAATATCGAATCGAACTTGTCTCTCTGTGTCTCACACCATGCGAATACACCATACCAGCGAGCGACGCGTACAGGATCGTACGTAAAAAGGTACCGTGCCCGTCGTTGGACGGTTGACAACGTTCTCACGCGCGAGAACGGCCGACGCGCCCGAGCCCGAGAAGAGTTTCCAAAAAACCGTATCCGTCCGCGCACGACGGTCGGAATCTCTCGGCGCCGGCCCATCGGTATCGGCGCGCATATAAATATAACCGCGTTGGTGGTAGCGCGCCGCGTACAATGTCGGCCGGTGGAAGTTATGCGCCCAGCGGGACGCGGCAACGGCCCGGAGGAATTCGGAACGGACGGGTAAATTTCTGGTCGACCGATCGTTTCTCGTTTATATATATATATATATTTATTTATTTATAGTCTAATAACGATATTTAACAAAAACGTACACAATTTCCTATCGGAATGACGCTGGATTTCGTACACCAATTTGGTGTGTGTGTGTGTAAGTACACGCGGACGAAAAATTCGGCGATTCGTGCTAAACGCGCGGCGTTCCGGACGTGCCGATAATTATTGTACGGTTGTACGCGCGTCCGCGATTCGCGGACGTTTCGCGACGGCCCGAGTAAACGCGATAGTTCCGCCGCCGACGTATTTAGAACACACGCCCACGATCGTGTCGTTTCCAATCGATAACGACACAACCCGCTCTTCTTTCTGTAGAACGTCACTCTGGATTGAGTTTGAATACAGCCTTGTTTCGAATCAGAAATCGTCGATTTTCCAAGGACCGAATTTTTGACGATAACGGGTAATCCGGTGCAGATACCGATGTTCTGGTCGGTTTCAACACGTTTCCATTGTGAGGAACCGATAAAGGGTGCCCAAGAGGATCCTGTATATGTAAGGACGGGGTATACGTATATAGTTTGAGTACGTTGAGTTTCGTTTGGATAGGATTTTTCCTGTTAAGTATAGGGTAAAGTATTCGAGTGGCTTTTTTAGTTATGTCGGTAATGTGTGTTGACCTAAAGCGAGTTTGCGTCCAATTGTTACATCGAGGTATTTCGCTTGTTTGGACCAGTTAATTGAGTGGTTGGGTAACGGTGGTAAGTTAGTTGTGTTGGATCGTCCGAAGTGGACGCCTGTAGTTTTTGTCGGGTCAATTTTAACGCGCCAGCGGTGGAACCAGCCAAAACGCCAGGTGAAGTTGGCGTTGTAATTGTGTGACAGCTCGTCTTGGGTTTTCGTCAAAAGTGAAGAAGAACACGGCGTCGTCGGCGAATAGTGAGAGATTGTAAATCGTCGGAATATCCGCGACCGACCATTTACGGGGCGAGATAGCCGATAATCTTATATCGGACGAGGCCATTTTAAGTTGTGGGAGATGTGTGAGGGAATGGAATTGGAGGTTGTGTTTATTGGGATGACCAAAGGAAGGGACTGGTTTACTTGATGATGAAACAGGAGAGCGACCAATTTCAGAAATGTGGGTGTGGTGGTATGTGGGGTTTTTGTGGAAGAGTATTTTTTTACATACGGTACGAAGTATGTTGGTGTTGCTAACGTATAGAGGTGTTTTCAGGATTGTACGTAGGTTTCTGTTCTAGACAAGTTTTTTTCAATTAGAGCGAGAGATCAGGGGACCCCAGGCCGGATCGGAATAGGCGATTACTGATCTTACGTGCATTTGATAAATAAGGAGTTTAGATTGGATCGGAATGGGACTTTTGGGATGGAGTACTGGGAGTAGGATGCCCCTGATTTTTGTCGCCTTGACCACTGTTGCAGCCACGTGGGTCCCGAAGGTGACGTTTTTATCCAGGCGGACGCCCAAGTATTTGACGGTGTTGGACCACGGGACGGGACGGTGGCGCGCACGGGCCTGGTTTTATTGCGTCGCGACAACGCGCCAAGTTTATTCGCGAGTTTGTCGCCGATAAACGAGTCGCGGTCGTGTACCTACCTCCTCGCCACCCTTACACGGTCGAACTGGCGCCGTGAAATGTTCGTTGTTTGTTCTCAAAAAAAAATTGGAATCGACCTCGACGGACAAGGGATTCGACGAAACAATAAAAACACATAAATACGATAAATACGTCGGCGCGAGCGACGTAAAAACTGAACACTCGCGGCGTTGTTTGGGGAAACGACAACGCGGGTGGCCGTCGGGATAAGTGCGTAGTAGCGTCGGTTGGCGAAACGCTTGGAAGGCCACTAATATTTTCATAATAAATTTCGAACGCCCGATTATTATCCGTAATCAAATAAATCCCGGAATTTTTCGATCGCGTCTCCTGCGTGTGTGTGTGTGTGTGTATATCGTTAGCGTCTAATTCGGAATCGAACACCTGTTGGCGCGATTGACTGATCGACGGCGGTGACCGAACACAATTCCCGCGCAATTTCTTTTCGCCTACAAGCGCGCGAACCGTAAGCGTCAAATTCGTTCGGCGCCAATCGGGGAGGTTACGGCCGAAAACGTCACGAACGACGCGTGTGTGTTGTACAAATCGTCGTCGACGTTCGTGTATATTATTTACGTGACGCGGTCGCGTCGTAACGTATTGCATTTCACGTCCGTGAACGCGCCCGCACGCGCACAGAAAAAATATACACGTCATATTAGCGCGAAAACACGCCGGCGTCGTGCGCCATATACGGAGTACACTCTGGGGCAAACTAACGAACGCTGTTATTACTTCGGTTCCGTACGCAATAATATATATGTATAAAGACAAATATTATTGATGATAATTCCTACGCGACCGCGTTACGATTGTAGCGTTACGTTTTCGAATAAACAAAGTTTCGTATAATTTTCGAAAATCCGAATTATGTAAATAATATCGGGTGACCGAGCTTTGCTCGGTATTTTGTTTTTTTTTTTTGGTAAATCGTGTTTTGTGGAAATTATATTTAGATACGAGTTTACATACTGACGAAACACGAATAATATTTTTCAATATTTAATTATAAATATAATACGTTTATTTATTTATTTATATAATACATATAATAATTTTTTAATATTTTTCTTACCGACATAAAAAAATATGAACTGGTTATTTCAATAAAAAACCACCAGCGCAATTAGTTTAATATTATTTGCAAAAATAAAAATAATTATTAACGAAATTTACCTTCGTATTCTAATAATAATATTACGTAATTTAATATTATATAAAATATATATACTATTACGTAATACGTTTTTCATTGCCTGAAAACACGGATAAAACGACGTTTTCCAAAAATGAAACCTACCTAGATCGATTTATCACCTTCGAAACCCCCTGCGTACTAAATTTCACGAAAATCGTTGCAACCGTTTCCGAGATTCAGATTGTTTATATATATATACGAAAATTGCTCGTTTAAAGGTATTAGATATATATATATGTGTATGTGTGTGTTTATTACGAGAGCGTATTTACGAGCGGAGGAGGGGAAATGATGAGAGGAACCTTTGCTCGAAATATTTCGGAAACTTTTTTTTTAACTCGCACGCCTATAGGGCTTAGATTTCAAATTCGTTACGAACATTCCGAAACGTTTCGAGGTTTTCGTATTTATTGGCGTACGAAGTATATTCACCGAAACGCGGCTGCGGATTTCGTTTCGAATTCCTTTAAACGCAAACAACGGGCCGTAATCCGAAATTATTAATATAAGCGACTTATTTATAGTAATTTACCGGTACTCGGTGTTTAATAGCGCCGCGTTTCCCGAATCCGATGGAACGAAACGGCTACGTGAATCAGGGGGGGGAACCCCCGAAAACGCTGGTCGACAAGGCGAGCGTTTCGAAATAATTTTCGAAAATCGTCGCTTCCGACCGATATTGCGGCCAAACGTGTTCCGTCGGACACGCCCTCCGTGTATACTGACATTATTACCCGATGACGGGGTAGGGGGACGGAAGAACCGTTCCATTGTGTCGCGTGTGGCGTTCAATTTGGCCGTAAATGCGTATACACGCGCACGTACACGCAACTATCGTAGCGTTTTACGGATAAAAACAGGAGGCGCGGGAGTGGGGGGGGGGGCGTTCGCCGCCGCCGACGACGACCGAGAATTTTTCCGAAAGAGATCGTTGTCAGTTCGGACGCGCAAAACAAACACGTCGGTGGCACGGTATCCCGCGTACGTAACCGATGATAATAATAACGATATAAAACGCGATACGTTCCACGGGTGTTGTACTCGTATTACACGCGCGCGCAATGTACATCGTTTTTTTATTCGGCGCACACGTACGGGGTCCCGCGGACGCTCGTACGGTCGTAAAAACTATGTTTCTAGACGTTACGGTTGTCGCGTTAGGCACCTGGACACGCGTGTAAGAACGCCGCAATCCACGTTCCGGGAGCGCGCTCCGAAATTACGTTCGAACGTGTCGGGAAAACCGGACACGAACGGAAAGTTCGATCGTAACGAGTAACGTGAAGACAATCGTCGACCCCCTCCCCCTACGTTGACGAATCAAAATTCGAAACGCGTGTACCGCTTAACCGATACCGAAGCGAATCGTTACGACGATAGATTGTTCGCGGACATACGTCGCCTCGTACTACCAAGCTACGTACCGACTGGCCGATACGGTATTTGTACGCGTTTCGTACGTTCGCTTTTCAAATACGACGCGACGAGGCGGAATCGCCGTAATAATAATGGAAACCCGGCCGAACAATCGCGATTTCGACGCCTCGAACGTTCCACGATCAATATCCGAACGTATCGCCGAAACGTTTCGCGTAACCTAACCGATGGACCGGCTAAAAATACGTAAACGATTCTAACGACCGTCGCTTTCGGGTTACCCGCCCCCAACCCCGAACTTCATCGGTTAACCAACCCGTTCGACCGGCCTATTCGCCGGGAATACCGTCCGAAATGTATATGCCGTCGTCCCGGGCCGTTTCGTTAGAATTCGTTGGCGTCCCGTACGGGAAGAGTTGGTGATTACGGCGTTGGCTGGAAAAGAAAACGATCAGCGGTCGAACGCGTCGTGACCGCGAGCCGTGAGGTGGGCGGCGGGAGGGTAGACGTAGCGAACTCGGCGGTGGCCGTCGTCGCGGTACCGGTGTGGATAGACTGAAGAGGTGGCGACGACCGATGTCTATTTCGAGTTCGACGACGTTATACAATTCGCCGAGCGTACGGTAATATACGTAATACACGGAAAATGGCGGCGCGATACGGGCGCGAGAACGAAAACGAAATCCGAAAAGAAACGTCGGCGGGCGCGCGTGTGTACTAGACGGGAGAAAAATAAACGCGCGCGTAGTGTGTACGAGACCGGAATATAAAAATAAAAAAGAGGTAGGTACGTAGGTAACACGTTAAAGATTAATCGAAATCACGCGAGACACTCCGCAGCATTCCAGTCGAGTTCATCCAACGGAAACACACGGTAAACAGATTCTCGTTTCGTCCATGCATAACGCCTACAGTTACTTCACGCATGATTGTCTTCACTGAATGGACACACAAAGACGCACAAGTCGCAGTCGTCGTCTCGTTTTGTACACACACACGCGCGTGTATATATAGATATATTTATATCGCGACGTTGCAACAGTCGCTCGATAGACGCGCGAGATTTTTCGGTTTCTACACGTCCGCGCTATGCGTCGCGAGGAATGTAACGGGCGACACGATCGATAACGTACGTGGAAAAGTTCGATCGCGTCGTCTTCGGCAAAGTAATACGTAACGCCGAAAACGAACGCGATAATTTGCCGGTAGGTAAAACCAGTGGCGAATTCGGGACGCGTTTCGATATTTTCGGGCACGATCGGGTACCGTCCACTAAACTATACGGCCGTAACGAGGGCCTTTATTGGGAATCGAACGAAAGGAAATGTATAAACGCAACGGGAGAACAAGGAGGAATCGTTTAAATATCGACGAAAAACGAAAAAACCGATAAATCCGTATTTAACGGTTTTACCGCGTCGTTTTTGTATACAGACCGCGGAGGTTGGAAACGCGATATCGAACTGTTTAAACGGCGGACCAACTATATAACGAAGCGACGGCACCGCCGATGCCGTACAAAAGTGTTACCCCAAACCGATAAAGCGTCAAATTCGGTGTGTGTGTGTGTGTGTGGGGGGGGAGGGTGATCGCTCGGGCATTTCGTGGGTACGACGAAACGAACGGTAAATGTACGCGAACGGTAATTTTCGACCCGACGTAAACACAACAGTTTCGAACCAAACGAAAGTGTTTCAAAATAAAGCGTAAACGGGTTCGTTTTAACACCGAAGTCGTTCCTTTGTGGGGACGACGTTCGTACGTCAATAGGGCGCTTTGTGTATTCGTTCCCCGCGCAAAGACGTTCGATAGAAACCGTTGGCGCGATTAAATATATACATACATACGTATAAACACGTGACTATTCGGCGTTACGCTAATTATTTCGGTTATCGAAACGCCGGGTTTATTAATTTGCAACGTACCGCCGATATAATTACCGAAACGCTTAATCGGTTCGCGTGTACGTCGTCTTTTCGAGGGCGTTTCGCGAAATTGGATTAAAGTTCGAAACGCTCAAGCGACAATACGGAATCGGCGAAGAACGGTCGCCGTTCAAGCAGGCCCGGGCGACGGCAATAAGGCGAGACGCGCTTGTTAAACGACCGTGTTCGTGGACGGCGGACAATGTTCTTCGATATTGTACGAAACGTACCGGCCGAACGCGCGACGACGTACACGTAAACCGACCGAATCGTACGCGTTCGGCGATTATGCGCCTCATCTCTGTACGAACGTCCGTTCGTTTTATTTCGCGCGACCGGCGTACACGTAAACAATAAATCGTCGTGTCCCCGCGTTAATCGCCGCGCGGGCCTATTGTAACTGTAAACTACGTCTACTATGCGCGCGACGGTCGTTGCCCGCCGCGACGACGAACGCAATTACATTCGTGACGGGTGTGTAACGACGAAACAAAATAGATTCGTCGCGAACGACGACGATGATAATAATAATAATAACAGTAATAATAACGACGTCGCCGCCGCCGAAGCGCGCGTCTCGTATTATTATTTTTTTAAGAATCGCCACGCGTACGACCTATTTACGTATATATCTATTTAAATAACCGGTGCGCGAAATTCGATGTTTACTTCTTAGGCTCGATTTACCCCCAAATTCGCCTAGGCTATATTTTTCTACGTTCACTTCGTATCGTCTACTTCGGTACGGTACTTCGAACCAGTGGCGTACTGAGGGGCAGATGTTAAGAGTCCCCCCCCCCCGTAGCCCAAAGAGCGGTTGATGATCTCAGATTTTAAACGCGTAAATAATATAATCGTAGGTTTATTTCGTAAATTACGACGAAGGAAACAAAATATTTTGACGATAAATTCACGTATTACTTCGATTTCGTTAATTTATTTTTATATAAAACTATTTATAAAATTCTAACGCAACCAATGTACGATAATATCGTTGTTTTAAAATTATTTCGGTATTTATACTCTCTCCTTCTCCCCCATCCACACCTCACCAAAACTATACGTATAAATACGGCATTGCTTCGGACAGCGAACCACCGTCGTTTATGGTTTCACGGAAATCGACGATACAACGACGAATAAATAGAAATACGAAGGGACAATCGTTTTCCGCCATACAACGGAGTCCCTTACGTAAAATCTAAATTCTCGATTTAAAAGAATGGTTTTTTTAAAAACAAAAAACGGGAGGAAGGTGTCAGACGGACTTGCTAAGACTATATTATTGTACGTAAGTAAACAACGCGCGTTTACCCGCGAACACGTTTTAATCGGACGACGCGGATCGGTCAAGATGAGAGGGGTAAGGGGAGGGAGACGGAATGAGAAAAATGTACACGAAGTCGAGGGGGGGTGGTAGGTGTACGCGTAGGAAAATCGAATTTATTCGTAAGACGGAACGGGTGAAAACCGAATAGCTGGTGCGTAGGCGCGCGGTGCCGGTCCCGCTGTCTGTATTATCCGCGTAACGATAATTGAACGTTACCCGCCCGACTTTTGTGACCCGTAGCGCCGTCGACGAGACGATAGACACGTCCCTTCGGACGCCACGTGTATCGTTACCATTTTATACGACGAGGATGAGGCTGTTGTTTTGTTCGTCGTTCGCCCGATGTATACGTAATACATATATTTGGTGTATTCTCTAGACATTTAGTTCCGCGTCCGTTTAGCCCCCCCCCCCTTAGTCAATACCGCGATAACCGGACAGAAAATGACGAACACGGTGTTTTTTCGCGTACGTCCTACGCGTAGTAAATTTTCGGAATCGACGGGTGGACGAATGACGCGTCCAGTTTACCACCGTCGCTTGCCCGACACGATTTGTAATACGTTAACGGGTACGGTGTCCGGGAAGAAGACCGAAACTGACGTCCGGACGGACGATCCGTTCGTAAGTAGGAGTCCGTTCAAACACCACCAGGACGACCGTTCCTCGGTCGGTGTCCGATCGGTAAAAAAAACGAAACGGCTCGTTTTTCGGAAATCTCGCCATCATCCACTCGCTGACCGTGCGCCGGATCGTGCGGTAATCTGTCTACGCGGTGGTCGGTGCGCCGACGACGATTTCGCGAAAATCTCCGACATTCGCGCGCTCGCTTGGTCCGCTTGGTCATGGAATGGCGGCCGCTGGACGTCTCGGACGCGTAACGGTTCGTTATTTCCCGGGCCCGTCGTTTTCGTCGCCCGCGCCGGTAACCGCCGCTGTATATTCGCGTACGAACTGTACCGGCCGTCGTTGTCGGGCGCGCCGGTCTTTCCCGGCCGTTGCAACGAGAGAAGGAAAGGGGCCGCGACGTTACGTCCCGGTACGCGACACGTAACTCTACGCACCGATCGGCGACGGTCATTTGCGCCAAACGGTCCAGGGTGCCGGAGTTGATTCGACCGGAGCAACTACGTCACCCGCGTTCCCTTTTCAATCGGGACGGCGATACGAATATAATACGCCCCCTCCCCTCTCCCCAGTCCGTCGTCGTAATTAATATAAACGATCGAGGATTACGGATCGCGGACGTACCGCCGTTGGATCCGTCGTCGGCGGTGAACATTTTAACGGATTTAACAAAGCGTTAAATTGGCCGTAGTTGATTCCGTCCCTACATCCCTCGTTCGCTGCAGACACTGTAGTAATGGGACCAGGGACGATCCACCTACAAGACCAAAGCAATTGAAGTATATACGCGTGTGTATATACATATATATAAACACACACACACACAAGGGCCGCATAATGGAATGGCACGGAGACGACGGTCCTTAAACGACCTTTTGCGGTTATAGAAGAAGAAAAGAAGCGAATAAAATATACACGGCGGCGTCGGTAAAAAATTGTCTCTAGTCGACAACCGTGAACGCGAATAGAAAAAAAAACGCGAATTCGTTGGCCAACTGTTCGAAATCGATTTTTCGATGTATCCGTCCTACTAAATAATATACGTGTACGGTATATACCTCGACCGGTACGCTTGTGTACGAAACGGATAACGACGACGAGCGTTTATTTTCCGTACGTTGATAAAACGCGATAGTAATTTCGCGTACGAACCCTAAGGCGGCGGTTTTATTTTCGGGACGATCGCGTCGTCTCGCGTAACGTTTAGGAGTTTTTTGTCGTTTGTCGTCCACTGTACACACGAACAACGCGACACGGGCGCCTTTGGGGTTCGTGTAGAACTCACCGGTGTTCAATGGTTACGCGTGCGAGCGCTTCCACGCGATTGCGCCTCTACGAACGGTCGAGTACGGGCCGGCTTCGATAGACGCCAAACGGTTGAGCAACTACGCGAAACCAAGCTGCTCGGATCAACGCGACGACATTTCCGTTTAGATTTCGCGCCGAGCGATACGTATGCATAGCGGTTAAACGCGTTGCCGTTTTTCTCTCGCCGAACGAAAACGGAAAAAATCGTATACCGTCTATACGACCGATTCCGTCCGGTCGGTAAATTACTTTTCGGTTTTCTCGGCGGCGAAACCCCTAATGCCGGCGGACAGTAAAAAACTACGCGAAAAACGGTCCGTCGGCCGTTCGTGTTCTTAAAGGCCGCTCAACGTGTAACACGAGCTTAGTACACTCGTACGTTAATCAAGTGTAATTGACGAAACTCGCCCGGCGGGAATCGTCGACCGAATACAACGACGATTCGTCGTCGTTCGTAAAACGAAAATACGGCTCTAATGTAAGCCACTCGAACCGACACCAATACGCGCGGCTCGCTGCCTACTTGATCGTTCGGTAACGGCGCGCGTATTTTCTACGGTTTTTTTTTTCGTACGCCTCGAATTTCGGCTTCTTACGCCGGCAACGACGAATTCGCGGGCGCGATAAAACGACATTTCGTTGAACGCGTTCCCGACGCGGAACCATCCCGTACTTTCATTACCAAATTCGGACACTCATTTTCGTCCACTAGACCGATTTCCGCCGGGGTACCCCGAGAATCTTGCCTGTCGCCGACCCTCC
The DNA here is from genome assembly GCA_025469175.1 of Geopemphigus sp. TES_GeoC_2020. NCBI lineage: Eukaryota > Metazoa > Arthropoda > Insecta > Hemiptera > Aphididae > Geopemphigus > Geopemphigus sp. TES_GeoC_2020. The sequence continues at coordinate 2,592 of JAIPRN010001868.1, read as the reverse complement.
ACCTAACGTATATGAACGACGTACCGACGACTTCCAAAGGACATCTCTCATTATTCGCTGATGACACGACGTTCTTCATTTTTGACGAAAACCCAAGACGACAACACCAACTCGACCGGGCGTTCGGCTGTTTCCACCGCTGGCGCATCGAAGTAAACCCGTCCAAAACTACAGCCGCCCTCTTCAACACAACTAACCTACCAACACTACTAATCAGCAACCACTCCGTTAACTGGTCCGAACCAGCCAAATATCTCGCCTTTAGACGACACATAACCAAAAACGCCACCCGCACCGACGGAATACTCTACCCTATACATAACAAGAAAGGTCCTGATTCAATTAAACTCAACTTACTTAAACTGTATCTCCTATCCTTACCTATGCCGGTTCCGCGTGGGCGCCCTTCATTGGACCCTCACAATGGAAACGCATCGAGGCAATCCAGAACATCGGTATCCGTGCGATAGTCCACTATCGTCGAAAATTCGATCCTCCGGAAATCCGCAAATTTCAACTCAATCCAAGACACCATCCAAACCCGATTCAAAAGCGGTGTTCTACAAAAACTCCTTTTCCAAACACGACCACATCCGTCTCCTCGGCAAACCGCGCCAACCACAAAACGTAAACGAAAACCCTTATCCATTTACTTGGGCAGACAAACTAACCAAACACTAAATGAATTCCCCTTACTTCCATTCGCTAGTAATAAGCCCGGTATAGCTAATGACGTCACAAAGCAAAACAAAAGCGCCGTGCCACCGGCGAAAATCGTCAACATCTAACGATGAAAAATATACAACAATCGACCAGTCGGTTTAGATCGTTTTCGGGAAAAAAAGGAACGGCGCGTTTTGCTTCCGATTGTTCCGCCGAGTGTTACTTACGGGGTAAAACGTACGTTGGCCAACAATCGCGTGTGTAAAAGCGAAAAAATCCCCGTAGGGATACGACGTTGTAAAAAAGGCGATCGCCGTATAACGATCGACGCGTCCGCCGCCATCGGGCGTGTTAATACGTCGTCGTCGTCGTCGTCGTCGGTCACACCGCGTCTATATGCACTACTCTCTTCGCGCACGCTCTTTCACTCTCGTTCTCCGTTCGCCGCTACCGGCCCGTTGCCCGGACGCGCGCCACAATAACTACTCTAACGTAGTAATCGTCGCGGTAGAAGGGTAGGTGCTGGTGTTGGTGGCCGTGTTATACGCGCCGACGTAGAATATTATATAATACGACGCCGGGAGTCTGCGACGGTGGCCGGCGGAACGAAATAGTAATTTGGACGAGTAGTTTACGATCCGAGTTTTAAACGGCTATAAATAATAATCTCCAGGGCGCGCGTGATTTTATTTTCATATTATACGATCGTAGTACGCGAACGGGCGTGTATAAGACGCGATATACAACGTGGGACGTCGTCGCCGTCCGCGGTGTATAGATTTTTTTTTTCGGCGAAAAAACGTAACACGAAACGGGACCGCCCGTAATACGTATAGGCGCGAATAGACAATGCAAATGCAAATACACACCTTCGTAATTTAATCTTTAGCGGTTCGCGCGCGGCCGACGACGACGTATTCCGAGTAGCCGTACAATGGAAATAATAATAATACGGCGCGCGTGACCCACTTCGTTAATACGAAACGCTCGAAATTCTTGATAATAACGTACGACGGATTTTACGAATAATAATCGAACGGGTAAAGAAATACGCCTCGCCACTAGTGGCGTACTAACTATGGGGAGGAGATATCCCCCCCGCGAAAATTTTTAGAAAAAATTAATTCCTCGCCAGACGTATATTTTCAGTCAATAATAACGAAAAACTAAAATATTTTTTAACTTCCACAACACGTTGTAATATAACGTGATCGTTAAAATACGAATAATCCATTAAAGTTTATAACGTGTCTTGTTTCGTTAGGGTCGTCCGATTTGTTTATTTGAAAATAACCCCCCCCCCCCCCAAAAAAAAAAAAATTTAGGCTTAAGTACGCCACCGCCACGAACACGCTGACGTATAATATTCGTACGTTAATATTTCGTTTGAACGACGAGACGAGCGTACTTTGTCGAAACGAATCGTATTCGTCCGTACCGTACGGTTCACCACACGGAAATCGCGTACTATTACGTTACTGCTCCCGGTTCCGTTCGACGTTTCGCGTTAATGTTGACGTCCGGACGACGAAACGCCCAGTTGAATGTTAAACCGTTCCATTTTAATGTTCGTAACCTAAATCGTTTACGTTGTATTCGCTCTTCCCGGTGTGTACCGACCGCCGGACCCGAAGATTACGAAATGGCGGCAGTCCGGTAAATAGGTCGCGGTGAAAAATCGACGGGGACGCGCGCGAAACGAATAACGTAAGAGCCGGCGGAGCGTTCGGCGGCCATTGCCGAAATAGCGCGGTACTAGACGTCGCGTATAAATAGCGAATAACTCGTGGACGGGCCGGCGCGCGCTAATATCGAGACTCCATATATATATATACGGTCGGGTTGTGGCGAACAACCGGGATGGCCGCCGACGATTAATTTCTCGTCGGCGAATCGAACGTCGCGGTAATTTTTTTTATTCGCGGGGAT
>JAIPRN010001867.1:0-38100 GCA_025469175.1 Geopemphigus sp. TES_GeoC_2020 | reverse complement strand
TATATTATAATTATATATATTATATCATCTCATAATTTTATACTTGAGAAGTATTATTTCAAAAATGCTTTAAACTATTGAAATTTAAAAATATACACAACTTATTAGTAAGTAAATATTTAGTTTGTTCTGTGAATTTAATCGTAAACAATTAATTTAAATTCACGAAAATAAATTACTTGTTTATTATAATTTTGAAGTGTTAATACTATGATATAAGAAATTACAATCAATCTTCATTTTCAAACTCAAAACGGGTTTAGTAAATACTTGATATTACAAAAGCTTTATTATTATGGAATACACATTTCTCTCGTGTATGCACTGAAATTTATTATTTGATAAATCGGATGATCGAATAAATTGTTTAAACTTTTTACAATAATAACTAGTTTTACAAATTTATGAAACCATATTAAAATTTCTAATATAAACTACTTATTTTTTCACTCTAATAAAATATACATAATTACTTCTCATTTATTATTCGTATGCTATTACGAATCATATTATTAATTCAGATAATATAAAATAATCTATATGCTATAAACATTGAAAGCATTTAATCCATTACATTCGTATATATATTCATAAAACTAATTATACAATCGTTTTAAAATAATATTGCTTTTCTGAACTATTTGTATAAAAAAGTTACAATTTAATTTGAATTTATTATTATAGGTTTAACAATTTGGTATAAAAACATAATATAAACATAAATGAAAAAATTTACGGTAGAACCCCATTTTATATAAACAAGGAAATATAACAAAATAATATTAAACGTTGAATGAACATTATTTTTGTTTCAATTATTTTCAACTTTTAATTTTATTTCTAATCATCTATTCGTATTTTTAAAAGCAGCAGACAGCTATGATTTACTTATAATATGTATCATATTAATAATTAATTTACGTATTCATATATATATATATATAATTTTACAATTGGAAATAAGGCGTTTATTTTATTTTTATTTTTACTTTTTATGTGTACACTTAATTTAGAAATATAATTACAAAATACGATGTAAATATTATTGTATTTGGAAATAAAAAAACATCTTAAAATGTAAAACAAACAAGTATTTAAATAGTAATTAAAAAAGGTTTGAAAATGGTAAATAATAATTCAGTACGGCAATTTCAATTCCTTTTATACAAAATAAACATCACTTTAAACTTGAGAAGATATTGAGTAATTGGTCTATTCGAAGCTAGTGGAAATAGTACTAGAATTTAGTTCACACGATGGTCACTACTCACCACTGACTGACGGTATAGGGCATAACAATTAACAAAATGTAACAAAAACGTGCCATTCTTTGTAACTTGATCTTACTGCTAAAAACAATATATACATATCGAATATCACTCCAAATAAAATCCGAGTACATTTTATTTAAAATAACATTTGTTAGCACTTGGTACCAATACTATAATAAACCTAACCCAAATAATCAATTGAATAGAAATATATATATTTGAAAAGTGTAAACGTTTAGTTTACGAAGTATTCGTTTTGATTTTTCAATTTCTCACTAGCTTGTATATTAGGGTTATCGTAAATCTAATATGTTTATATATTAGCGTGATCGAAAACATCATTTTGTTTACAAAAATAATAATAATGATATTTTTACCGTACACGATAAAAATGTGTCATTTAACATTGTGCTGTGAATGATAAACATTTTTTTTATACATTTAACTATTTATTTCGGTTTAATATATCCTATTCTCGTTAACAAAAAACCATTTATTTTATTCGTTATATTTACGAATACCTTAGGATATTCATAATTATCAGCAACGATTAAACAATAATATAACGTGATCAATCATTTCTAACGAATATATATATATATATATATATATATATATATAATAGTCTTATGTACATTTATTTGGTTAAATATAACGATCAATTGTATACAATGCACACACATAGGTAATATTATATCGTAAATATACGAATTAATGTAAAACATCAATTAATGTATTTAGTTATATTTTCGACACTTGTCTGAGACATACTGTATAGATAAATAATGACGTGGCAAACAATTCGTTAAGGTTATGCAAAAGTAAAATATGGAAAGGTGGGTGGATATTTGGTGAATTTGGGGTCGAATATTTTAATTAACCGATCCCCGTCCTGTTGTGATAATGATGCTCTTCGCTTGTATCCCCCTCATCATCAGTTGCTTCACTGATCCGGAACGCTTTCCACTAGTTTAGGCTAAACATTCTCCGCCGCACATATCTAATAAGGTATTCACAGGGCGTTACATTGACACGTTTAGCTAAAAAATTCCGGCGAACAGAAGCACGACCTCTGAACGCTGTTATATGCATAATAAACTACAGTTATTACTGTGTATTCGGTTCAACATGTAGAAAATCCTAGCCACCGTTTAAAATTATCGATAAATCAATATTCCGATTTTTATTTAATTATGTATTTCTAATAGATTCTACTTAATTTCAAATATTTCAATACGATATTAATTTTGTACAAAATGTAAACATAAGTTTTACTGCAAAGATAATTAATTTTTTTTTAATACTACATAATACAACTCGGTAGTATAAAACAAATTAACCAAACAAGACGGATATCGCTTAGTTAAAAATGTAATATAAATTATAGATTTAATAGAAGATTTTATTTAACATTGGTCAAATATTACAAAATGTGCTTTCTTCTATTATTATTATTGTTACAATAAAATATTTTAATTGATTGTGTTATATACGAAGTACTTATTTTACATTTTGATTCTATTAATATATAATGATACGTAATAGGTGTATTGATACATACTTAAAAAGGAATGAATCTGAAAGTTATTATTTTTATTAGACTTAAACAATTTGAATCATTAATAATTATTTATAACTACCAAAGCAACTAAAAAAAACTGTTAAATACAATTTAATGTAAATTTTCATTTAATTTAGAAGGAAGAAATAATAAATGTTAACATCTTTAAAAATCATAATCTAGAAAAAAAATCATTCTAGATAAAGTACGTATTATAGTTAAATACTTATTATACTTTCAAAATATATAAGTAATTTAATGTTAATGTAACTGAAGAAGACCGAAATTATCGATATTACTAGACTTCTTAGTAAATTTTTACATTTATTTGATTGGGCAACATAACAAAATTACGATAAGCACTTTTTCGTTGAACTTATATTTTAACTTAAATTAACAAATTTCGGGACAAGAAAATAATTTGTTTTTCGTTGATTTATTTTAAACATACGTATATTGTTTTAAAATTATAATACCGAAACGTCGGAAGAAATATTATAGATTACTTTTTGTACTTATCTTCAAATTTGGTATTCAGTCTCAAAACTTTAATTCCGATAAATTTCGAGGTTTAAAATCTACTAATATTTTTGCCATTATATATTCCGTTAGACGGAAAAAACTAATGCTAGTTCGACATCTATTTCAATTAATTTTCGAATATGCACAGTGTCTATTTTATAGCGATTTCAATATCGACTGACGACATTTACAAAATGTATTTTATAAAATTGTAAATACGTTATATTTTAGCAAATTGTTAACATTTATCCATAGTTTTTATTACCAATTTCAGTGATAACAATTAGAATGTTATTTTAAATAAGTGGCTTGTAAAACCATCATTTAATTAAAATCACCGTCTTCACAACATTGTGCACTGATAGAGTTCACAATATTATAAGAGAATTTGACATTTTACGAATTCAGTTTGAAACAAAAAATAGATTTTATGATAATGTGTTGTTTTCAATGAACACTGTTTTAATTGACAATAATCGTACACACTAAATACAATAAAATCAATTCTCATTAAAGTTCTTCTAACCATCAACTACCGAGTTTAACCTTAATTAAAATTTTTAACATTAAGTTAAGTATATAGTAGGCGTTATTAACTACATTCATGAATGTATATATTAATGTTAAAAGTTATCACAATTATATGAAAGATTATAATTATTCGAATATAATTTTCGATATATTTACAAACATCGTACGTAGATGTCAAATTCAATAATGAATGATAGTAACGCATCAAGCTTTGACATTCAGCATTCACGGTAAAGTATTATTACACGGTAATAAATTAGTATATTAATACACTTTTTTCTTTAACTGTAAGTTATTGAAATTTTTTTTGTTTAAAATAGTTTTTAAAGACAAAAAAACGATTGATAAAAATTATATTAAGAATATATATATATATATACATATTTATTTATTAAACAATTTTTTATTTAGAAATATTCCTAAGGTAAAAAATTGTTTAATTAAATTTTAGATATTAAAACGTTAAATTATTTATACTTTAAAATACTAATATTTATATGAATTGTATTAAGCCTTAAATTAATTTAATTTAAGGTTAATAAATATTTTAATTTCATTGTTTCTGAATGAAACGAACGATTTATTGTTTCAACTGGTAAATATTTTATTTTAATATGATTCATTATCACGTTTTTACTTAAAAATAGTGTTTACTCCAAAAGATTTACGAAACGTTTTTAAATGTAAAATATTTGTTATTTATGATACTAACATGAAAGTTATTTTTGGAATTACCCTAACGGTAAACTAACGAAACTGTTTCCATAGGTTTTTTATGAAAATAAAATTACAAAATAATGGAAACAGTAATATTACCAGAATACCAGTTTCGTCAAAATCTATCTTGTTGTAAGAATATGAAAAAAGTAACCCTGAAGACTAAACATTTAGTGGAATTAGTGTCTTCAAAATTTTATAAACTCTTCAAAACATTTATATCCTTATGTGTTTGCATACGAAATTCAACAAAATATTATTTTTTTTTATTGATTATACAAAAATGCCCATTTACCTTCTAAATATTTAACCGTTCGATTTAAATCTATGTCGTTTTAATTATATTTCGTAAATATCAATATTCAATATTTTAATTTCTCAAAATAGAAAAAAAAATGTTGCTTTTTTTAAGAACAATTAAAATTTTTGTTTTGTATAAATTTATTACATTTATAAATCATATACACGATATGCATAATAAATTGATTTAAATTTGTATTAGTTTTATATGGTTTTGAATTAAAACTACGTGAGGTAATAATTAGGCGTTATGTTATGTTAAATTATGTTATGTTATATCTATTTAAAAAAAAATCAATTTAATAGTAAAAATAGCAACAGTAATTTAAACGGTAATTTATCGATTTTTCAAAAGGTTTTTCATTTTTATAAACAAAAAGTACAAAAAAATTAAGAAAACAATAGTGATTCATAAAACTATTTAGTAAACTAATTTTAAACAAAATTATTTTATATTTGTTTCTATTATTTATAATTCAACTACTTTCTATTGATAATTTGAAAAACGTAATCTAGTTCAAATAATTGATTACATTATATATATATATTTACATTTTCATTTTATCACGTATTAAATTTGGTTAATCGTATTTTACAAAAACATCACAATTAGTGGCGGTAAATTTTAAAAAAGATATATTTTAACTTCATAAGCATGAGGCAGTAAAATACAACATATTTTTTGTTACTATTATAAAAACTCAGGAGGATATGAAACAATATATGGTATAGTTTTTTATTTGGCTTGAATATAATAAAATTCTATTAAACAACGTAAACTTTTTATGTTTGTTTTAGATATTTTAAAATTTTTTTGACATAAAACAACAAACGATAACTAATATCGCCCATGCTTAAAAAGTTTATAATTGTTCACTGGGGAAAATTTATAACATTTCTAACAAATAAAATGAACTTACCAGCGTCGTTAATTACGAAATAAAAAAACCGTTATTCTGTTTATTAAAAGTAAAATATAAAATAAAAAAGTAAACGCTGTAATATTTATATATATATTCATTATTCGTAGATCATATAATTATTATTATTTTAATATTGTTTGAAGCGTTAGTATACAACGGCATATAAATAAACTCGTTATTTTCATCTTTCTCACCTCTTTCCAGTTATTTGGGGTCAGCCAAATATAGAAATAAGATAATAATAATATTTAAAAAATTCAATTTACAGTTTACGTTTATATAACAAAAAATTACGTATTATTTTCAAAATATTGACTACAAAACTATATGTATTTTATTTTTAATGTATTGATTGATGCCATAAAAAATGTTATTACTGAATTTAAATTTAAATATATATAACGTACTTTTCATGTAAACATAAAATATAAAAATACTTCACGCATCTTTGGATTTGTACAATACTTTTATTATCTTACATGATATTTCCTTGTTACATAATAGCAATTTTATAACGATTCGGATTACATTTATTAATTTTATAACTTTTATTCTAGTCAAATTTCGATAAAATAATTAGAAATGTTTAAATTTTAATTTTTTTCAAAATTTTGTATATTATATCTACACGAGCACTGTTAAATTACAAAAGTTATAAATCGCAATTTAAATTATATATAGACGCAAATTTACCAGTTATAATTCATACATAAAATTTTAATTTATTTTATATTAAACGTAGGCGTATAGATTGTTTGTTATTTTTCAAAGGAAAACAATTTATGACTTCGTCTGTTGTATAATGGCTATTACAAAATCTCACATATTTAATAGAACATATAATATAGGAATGTTAAACGACATCAATATTAAATTGTAAATATTAAACAAAAATATGCACAAACAATAATTTGTCCCTAGATTTTATTCAGAATTGTATAAGAAAAAGTATCATAACCATTTTCATTCTACATTCCTTTATGCTATCAAATAAATTTATGAGTCACTATGATTAAAAATTTAAACCAACAAATAGTTGGCCTTTATTATTTATAAATACAATATGATATTTATTACAGCTACCCTTAATTGAATTCCCCGATAAATATCCATACAATAGAGCCATAAATTGTATTTATTATGAATTGCTTGATGTTAAGTCGGTAGCTACGTGCACGTCATAATCTAATTATAATTAATTAATGTTTAATTTACAACGTTAATTAGAGACGTATACAAAAGTACAATAAAATTCACGGAAAAATTGAATAAATATGAACTTTGAATTTTAATATGTAACCTACGTTGTTTACATAAAATTAAAACGCTATTATTTTAAAATACAAAAAAATCAAATCCTTGAATTTAGAAACAAATATTGATTTATAGAATAACACGCAAACTTAATATTCTAATATTTATATATGTTCACAAATTATTTATAAACGAAACGTAAAAAACAATTAGTCGATAATTATTTATTATCTATCGTTTTTTGCAGTTTATTTTTCAAATACTCGTATTCTTAATGAACGAGTTCTTTATCGATACGTTCGTTTAAAATAATTTTGAATAAGTTTTATAGATATGGACATTCCTCTGAATTTTTGATTTGCCAAATGGGGTATAATATGTGATTTTTCAATTTCGTTTGCTATTGTTCTTTGTGTTATTACGAGAACCAAATTGGATGGACGAACCTGGGACACATAATTGTTGGAAGATAATCGTAGAGGATTTTTAATTTTGAAAATATACATTAGTTCCGACGGCAAAAATATCCCGGTGTTGGGGAGACCGTTAAAACTATGGTCGTCGTTGCCGGTCCATCATTGAACGAGCAAAGATTACGACGCTAAAATAATATTCACAAGTAAGGGCTTTGTAAAAATTCGTAATATTTTAAAATAATATAACTGGTGAAATAAAAAATGAAACTAGCATATATATAAAGTATATCTTTATCAATCTCGAGAAAAAGTGTTTAACATTGGACCCTCTAAGAGTATGGGCCCGGAAGCAACTACACCCTCTGATCCCTCGTAGTTAGGTCATTGGTAATTGAAACGAAATTAGTGTATGTATACTTTTTTTGAAAATCATTTTAATAGAAACCTTTTGTTTAAACAAAAATAATAGTACTCTGCATTAGATTTAAATGAACACACAATATATGGGCGAGTGATATACAAAAAATCTACACAAATAATATTCGTACTGTCACAAAGAAACGTTTACGCAGAAATGTAAATAATAATAAATTACCCACAACGGGCTATTAAATTATGTTCAATTGACCGGTACATCATGGTCATGAGAGCCTTTTGTATCCAGAATTCAATTGTCACCTAACAAAAATGCGACGCCATAAACTAACTGGCACAAATATCGTTATAAATGTGTTAATCGTTAAATTTAATTAAAAATTTGTGATTGAAACATTCGTACGAATTTATTAAGAAACTTTAACTCCTAGTTTTCTTATATCGTACAATAACTTGTAATTTTTTTCGTTTTAAATTTTGTGTAAAGCGCAGCTATGGTATTGGTTTTATAACGGGGTGTTTATTTTTCCATAAATACTTATTCGGACAATACCAAAGAATTTTCAAAAAGTTTTATTCGATTCGAAATTTCATACAGATAGTACATTGAAAAGATCATTTTTCGATTTTTCCCCGGTGTTTCCAAAATATATAAAGAAAAACTCTGAAAAGAATCAAAAGCGAACATTTTTAGGGAAACATAGTTTCGTTTAGATTCGTTTATCGAATTAATGTGATTTATAACTCTTTTCGAGTTTGTAATAATAATTCCGTAGGCCCTAACCAGACAAGCTTAGGCTTCTTCTAGACATCGAAACTCGTAATGCATTATTTGTATACAAACATATACGAACCTATCATAGGGTATAGATAATACACATAACATTTTACCGGGTAAAATACAGTCGAGTGCCCGTGATATTTCAACCGCCTATAAGCCACATTATATCATAATATTATAGTGTTTGTTCATAGCGTGATTGAAATATTCCTTAGTTGTAACGATAATAGCGTTTTCGGTAATTTTTTTTAACTATTGCAACAATTTCTAAATATACTAGACACGTTACAGTTGTCAGGGATCATTTTCGAAAATAACAATTATTATAAACAAACCACGTTCAACAATGCCGCAAACAATATTAGGTTTCTTAATGATGTTTGTTGTTGAACAAGAAAAAACCAATCGAATTAATATTGACGAAGTCATTAACGAAATTAGAATATTAAATTAGGCTACACATAAAACGATGGTATCATCAAACAATAATATTATAAACGATGGCAAATAATAACGAACTACGATTATTATTTTATCTATTCCTCGTTATTTCAAATATTTAAACAATCGTGTATGGTCAGTATAGACGTACGTAGGAGGTATTTCTTTTTAGTGTCCAAACATCATCCTTCAACCGTGATATATTTCCGAACTTTTTTGATATGTTATCGCAAACACTTCGTGGTCTTATATAATATTTTATTCTATGAAGAAAATAAATGTATAAGAATATTTGATAGGTCTTACTAATAATTTAATCGCTCATTATTGATAATTAATTATATAAGGGACAATAAAGAGGAATTTTAAAACGTACCCGAGTGAATATGCACACCGATACGTGGAAGATACCTAACGCTACAGAGGCGGACTCCGATTGAATTCAAATATGTCGACGATACAAACATGATTCGACAATTTACCAATCACTCCATCGTTTTATCCAAGTCGGTGCGACGTTTCCAGTATACAAGTAAACGTTCGTTTTCTTACCTTCATAATTTGAAACCCTTATTCGTGTATAAAACGGGCGAAGGAAAATTGAACGGGTTGACGTTGTTAGATATATACGTATACACGTAGAAGTAAATTTTGACTACGCTTTGAACATTATGGCGAAAACTTCTAAAAGAATATATACAAGTTTATAAATTGTATTATTAATTACGTTGTTATATGCGTATATTACGTAGAAAATGGTATGATTTATATAGATAATTTCAATAATAAAGCATCGTATGTTGAAATTTCGAAAAAAGTAATAATTGTATTTTATTTCCGTAAACACCATTAAATTGTGTTTCTACGTACGTCTTTGACGGTAAAAATTATATTGAAAAATATTTAACGTATTTGCAAACTGTTTATAAACAAGAAGGGCTAATACTTTTGCTACGTCCATTGGCTGCAGCTTAATATTAAAACATAAAATATATCGAGAGGAAATATAGGGGGGATATTGTTAAACAAACATTACGCGAAATAAAATAAAATTATTCGATAGTAGCATCGATCACTATAAAAAATACCAATAATAGAAGGGAGAGAACCCACCAAACCCAACCGGCTGCACCCGAAGTAAATATCTGGCAACGGCTATGGCTTAAATATTAGGTATATACGTTTACGTATCCCGAATACGTTTTAACTCTTTTTAAATAATTAATAAGAATATACTGTACACGCATTTTTTCTTTTGTAATATTTAATAATTCAGTAATCGTAAAAAGTTGTTCGCCACAATCGTTAATTATTGATATACACAATATATATAGGATACATAGTAACGTGTTTGTATTATATTATAAAACTATAATATATAATATTATAGATTTTGATAAAAATAAATCGTAAAAATAACGTCGTGAATATTTTGTGACACTTTAATAGCTTCCGAATAAATAAAGAAGAAATGTTTACGCGCTATAAATATGAATAGTATCCACTGCCTTCATACAGCTATTATCCTTTTGGTATATAAAATAATTGTTTTAAAAATACAAAGTTCATAAACGTTTCAAAAAAAAAAAAAAATAGTAATTCAACAAAAATCTTTATACATATATATTCGCAATTTTATAAGGAAAGTAAAAAGTGATTACAGTCTTCAATTGTATAGAATTATTATTTATATATAAACAATTTTAAATCGTATTAATAAATACAATATGTTGAGACTATTGAGTTTAATGTCCAGATTAACTAAAACGATTAAATAGAATCAGATTCCGTTGTCTGTAACCCATGGAATAACCAATAGGGTGCAGTTATGGTTCAACCGAATAATGTTGTTATATACGCTTATTTAATAAACGGTTACAGGTGGATAGTTTTCAAAATAAAAAACAAGCGAACAGTTAAATGTTAAATTATTATTATATATTTGGATTTATATCGTATACATTGGACCGTCTTTCGAAATAAACGTGTGGCTCACGTATTTTGTTTAAATCTCATTGTACTCCACATTTATTTATTATGAATTATTTTCGTACCAATATTTTGTTTTATGTACGAATATATAATGTATCATACGCGTTAAGTAGTTGGTTTATAAATCTCACATTTGTATTTAATCTATATCTGTTCCACTAGGAAAATATAATGCCGTAGTTTTGTATTGAAAACCTTACGTGCGTTAAAATTGAAAACTGTACGCGTTTGTTTTCTATAGAAAAACGAATAAGATACATAAAGGCTGGAATAGTAAAAACGACGTAGGTTTTATGAGATAAACGTTTAAATTGGGTCAGTTTTCACGTTTTTCTATCAATATCTTCCGAATAATACCAACGAATGCGTCAATAAAATAGCACAAATGATCATACAAATTGGAAGATAAAAAGATCTTTTGTATGTTCATTTTTAAAAACCTTTGCCGTCGTTCATAGAATACGTTTTGACTACACCATTGTCAACATTCAAGTCAAATATCATACTTTTCTTTTGATTTCTCTCGACGTTTTTGGTTATCGTCGTCGTTTTACAGGTTATTTCTTTAGCACTCGCCAACATCTAAGGAAATAATCTCTCATGCTTCCATTCCATCTAATTGGGGTTTGCTACGAGTGTTTACCCTATAATATTATTCCTATCTATTTTCGACCCTTCGTATATATTTTTTCATTATACACGAAAAGCCTCATATGTCATCCACTATTATTTATTTCATCGGTAATCAAAAATAGTTTCCGTTAGAATATATATATTTAGTGAATACTATTCGTATATAAACTAAAATATTGCGCATAGGCGAAAAACATAAACAAAATAATTGTTAAAAAATGTATACGTTTTTACGAATTATACGTTTATACGTTTTTGTATACGTTATTCGATAAAATATTGAATACGTAATAATCGAGAATTCGTATCTTAAGTAAGAAGTCAGCCTTTACCGAAAAAATATATTTTTAAAGATTTTGAAATTTAATACATCGGTTTACACGACGAAGGCATTTTGCTAATCGACCTCAAAAATGAAAATTTGACCGAAGCTACCGGAGTTTATTCGGAAAAATTTTAATTAAAACGCGACATCATGAAAATTATCCAGAGTCCTACGCGCAATACGCATAAACTAGTTTCGAGTAAATATTGCGCGTTCGTTAATTAATACGAATTTTGCGCGATTTCACCTATATCCAATCGGATATATATTTAACCAGTTTCAATCTGAATAGCGCGTTGTATGATAATCGTGAAAATAATTTGGCAATTATTCGTTAATATACTTAAACGCGAAGCACACAATCATCGCGCGATCAAAAACAGTACGATGTTGTGATTTAATATTTCTGTACGGTTATATTGGTCGAATGTCTCGTATACGTTGACGTTCAAATCGAATGAACGCGCGCGTAACTAATATAATTAAATGTAAAATGCTTTTCCGATCAAACTTACATACGTTGTCAACTACGCTTTCTCTATACATTAACTTAATAAATTACACACGTATTATGCTTTTCGATAACCGAATGTTACCTAACCTAACCTAACCGAATTTCCCGATAATTGCGAAATATTTATTAAAAATAATTTTGGGATAGACGTTGCTCTTTTTACCGTCTTAACAAAACAATTAAGATGACCACCGAAATGTACGTTTCGTCAGCTCGTTGTTATCGACCGAACGGTTTCCCTTCTATTATTGCTGCTGTTGACACAATACCAGAGAAACATAATATTTGAATCGAGAATCGAACGGACTTTTATTGTTTAAAGACGCGCCGATGAAAATAAATATACACAAATACCGACGTCGTTCTCGACAACATATTATAGCGCAGAATAATAATAAAACGTCTAGTATAAGCTGTAAACGAATGTCGAAAGCGTAAAATCCATTTCTTTCCTTTTATGTTTTTTTTTTTTTATTATTTTTTACAACGAAATTTAATCGAATGCATCGGTATCTGTTTTGTGATAAGGTACTCTAAGGCGTTTCGATTTATATTCGGTTTTTTTGTCTGTTATTAAACTGCAAAAAATGATCCACAGTAAACAGAGACAGTGTTTTCCATTTAATTTTAAGCACAATAGCGAGTACAATAATATATGTACCAAACACGGGAAAAAAACGCCACATAAATCTGCTGACAATTTTTTCGGGACGGTTCAAAGCTCTTAATACCATCACTTTTGACAATGTTGCCAGTCTTTAGATAACATCTGTGTTTCGGTATATACTACTTTGTTTTTGTATAGAGTAAGAATATTTTTTTGCTGACGAGTAGTTGAAAGCATTTTAATTTTCTAAAACAATACGTATTTTGACTGTTCACTTTACATTTGTTTTAATAAAACACACTAATGTCAAAATATTCTCATTGAAGAAGATTATAAATTAAATTATTACGAATACGTTAATGTATAAATAAGAATATTAATTATTTTCTTATTATCAAGAGTCAATTTAACATTATCTCAAAAATCGAGTGTATTATATTAATCATTTTATTTAAAAAGATCGCAAGCTAATAAATTAAAAACTAAAGTACGTCTAACTTTATATAGACACTATATTAAAAAAACTTCTATAATTGTTTACCAAATTTGTAACATATCCGGTAAAAAATGTTTAAAAATATGTAGGCAAAGAATAATTTTCATCGAGTCATTTAGATGTTTTTTCCCCACGCGTATTACAGAAGTGTTCATAATTAATCTTTCCATGTATATAAAAAATGGTTTACAGCTCAACTGCAGTCTACACTAATTATAAAGTTTACCCGCATAAAATATATAATTCATATTTATCACTAAAACATATTATATTATAAAGAAAACCGTATTCTCTATTTATTAACACAAATATATATAATTCTTTTGTTGAGGAGTAAAAGGGTTAAAAGAATATCTTGTGCAATTTTATGAAAATCGACGGTATTCAAAATTGTAATATCGTATGAAATTGTATTTGTAAGAATATTATCTCTGTTAAGTTTCGGTATTGACATTCATTATTAAAAAATTAAATAATTAATTATGACATAAAGATGTAAATATTTGCTCAAAAATGTTTTTATATATACATGGCGCAAAAACTAATAAAGTAAAAGAGAATATCGACGTAATTTAGTTTTTCCATATTTTATCCGTTAATTTAAATTCACCGTGGTATTTATGAGGTAATATAGTAACACTATTTATCGGTCATCTATATTAATTGGCTACTATTTGGCTTTTATATGTACTTATATTCGGCATTATATTTTTATTATTTAAAACGTGACTACGTTGACATTTTTTTTTAGTATTTAAAGGATTTCGCTCGGTTTTTTATACCGACAAATATGATTTACACGATTATATTACGGTAACTAACTATAAAATTCCGACAAAAAATGATATTGCCCCAATTTACAAAGGATCGACGAAAATATAATATATAATATTATATCTAGTGTTTTATTTAAATCGTAACACGGTAAATGTCAAATGCAATCTCATCTTGGTCGAACTGTGAATTCTATTCGAAAATAAAGAAGCTCCGGGTGCCTCGTATTAATCAAATCCGACACAAATACTGTGGTTCCAGGCAATGAAGCTCCTTTGCAAGATAATACACCAGTCCACACAGCAACACTTTAACGTGTTATTACGCTAAAAAACCAAATCGTCATCTCGTTCCATCCATCCCGCGCACCCGATTTGGCATCGGCGGACTATTTTCTATTTCAGACTCTCGAGTTGATGATGAACGGACACTTTTTGACGATATTTTGGCGTTACGAAGATTTAGTACTGAGTATTTAAAGGCGAGTCCACGAAATGACATCTCCAAAACGTTCAAAACACTTTACCGGCGCCGCGACGAGTGCATAATCAGACAAAGGTTCTATGTAGAGGACAGATGTGAATAAATTCGTTTATCTTTCGATCTGTTCTTATTGAATTTGGTTCGGAAACTTTTCAGGCATGTTGTGTATGTCTAGATGTTTTTGACAGTTTCTGATTATCATGAATTTCGGTAACATACATATATGATTATAACAATAATAATAACAGTGTGTTTAATTAACGTTTAATTTACTAGATTACAATCGTCATAAATGTGATACATAGAACTGTACTATTTACGTTTCACGTACATGAAATTATTTTTTCATTACACGACGTATATATATAGTACACATATCTATAAATGATTGACACTGTTTTTATTTTATTTATAATGATGTGTTTTATAATTATATGTATATATATATATATATCAAACTATATAAAGTTAATATACAATAATGATCATCAGCCAACTCTACAAGTTCAACTTGCGTTTAATCGAATATACGTACGTTTATACCGTCTGCTTTATATTAATAAAAATATATTTTACGTTAAAATTCATATTTCCCACTTAATAATGAAATAATTATATTACAAATATTACAATTTTATATTATTTAATTTAATATGTAATTTAAATATAACGTAATCTACGGTTATGTAATGTTTAGGGTAACCTATGTAACATACCAAAATATTCATGTAGCACAATAATTAATTACAATTGTCGTTTTTTTATATTCAAATATGTTTAAAATGTTATTATTATAAAATGTTAAATATCGTGTTTATTTGAGTAGTTCGTCTTACACTAAAACTAATAACGATTAATATATTAATTAATAATATTAATTAATTGAAATTAAATTAACAATTTATAACCAAGAACGATATAACGGAATAATGTGTTATTCATTGTATAATATAATTCTTTTTAAAATTAATAATTTCACTTAGATATAGTAAACTTGAATTTAAATTTTCAAAAATAAGTTAATTTTACACTATATTTATATATAATATGGTTGAAAATATCGCCTTAGGTATACGCTTCACCAACATTAATTTATACTAATATAAAATCGTATAAAATATATTTAGTATAATATATTACATATACGTACGTGTACAAAATGTACAATGTTAATTACCATGTACAAATAAAAATACGTGCTGTGTCATCATAATCGCTTTAAATGCTCTTGATATAATTAATCTTACATTTTGATCACACCGAGTTTAGCGAAAACTACCCACAATTCGTTATATCTTATCACCAATCAAAACATTGATTCTTGTGAAATCTACGTTATTTCAAATATAAAATGTGCTTAAATTGTGATGATATTTTATATTCGTCAAAACAAAATCAAGTTTTAATCGTTTAAATATTAGACTGTACGTTTCAACTATCGTCCATAGTATATTATTAGTTATTCTTAGTAGAAGTAGTAATGTATTTGATAAACATGTAGAAGAAGCGTTAGGTTATAGTTTTCAATATAATTATTTTGTTATTTGATTTTTATTTGTTTGTAATTTCTTTAAAATCAAAACAAAAACAAAAAAATTATTTCGAACAAAATAATAGTAACAAATATTGATACCGTTTATTATTATTATTATTATTATTATTATTATATATATTAATATATAATTTAAAATAAATTATTAGTGTAATGATCCATGTATTATAGATAAAATATAACACGATTAAATATATCTATGTGCTAAAGACTAACTAATTTTTGCTTAATTACATTATACAAATATTACAAGAAATTAAATACTACAGTAAATTACTAATTATCTTGGAAGTACTTTGATGTAAAACATTTAAAATGTACGATAAACAATTTTAATTATAAATCGATTTATTAAACTATCGAATAAAATACCGGTGAATTATATCTCATGTCATTTTAAGTACATCGAGTTTATAATGAGAAAGAATTGTTTGCAAAAGATAAGAGTTGAAAACTAACATTTGGCTTTTAGTTTGAAATTTGTATCACATCAGTAATAACTCCCGTAATTAATTCATGGAAAATAGTCCAAAATTGTTTGTTAAAATGTATTTTTAATACAGCAAAATATTATGGGAAACATTGATCCACAATTTTTACTATATTAAACACTTTAACCTGTTATTCAAATAAGTATACTAGTATAATATTTTACTATAAACGTATTCAAAACTAAGATATTGGCATTTATCAAAAATGTTTCTATAATTTTTTAATGGCGTGAAGTACAATTTACAAAAAAAAGTCTGAAAAAGAAAGTTCGTTGAAATATTTATTATTTATTACTGATATAATTCGTTTCGTGCATATTGTACAAAGTAATTTAAAAACAATTTTATTCAATAAACAATTTAACATGGTACGAATAATATTTCCCAATATAATAATAATTAACATGTTTGTATATTTATATATAACTTTGTTCTCGTCAACTTAGTTAAACTTAGAGTGTAAGGTGTATAATTCGATAAGTGAGATTGAGCTAACATCACGTAGTTAATGATTTTCATCGAGTTTCCTGATCTCTTTTCAACGTATAAGGATTTTTCTTTTCAACTTAGTAATTTGAGTTCTAGACTACGTGATAAATAAATGAAAGTAATTAAATTATCATTCCACAATATCATTTACTATCGCATAATCTGGAACCATTATTAATCCATGCCGTAGTTTCTATTGAACAATTTTGAAAAATTTACTATTTACTTAGTCGCTAAATATTACGAAGATTATTCTTTTCACACATTTCATGCCTAACATTTTCAAAATAATAATATTAGTAAAATTGTCTTTATTTAGCCTATAGAATGATAAACTAAAATTATTTTACTCGTACGTATCTATATATCATAGAATGATTTGTTTAAATCCTAAATTACGACAATTAATTATTTTAAAATTCGTCCACTCCCAAAGCTATATAAATATGATTAATTTAAGATATTTTTTAATTTTCGTAATAAACCTATTATACAAAACTGTAATGTTTTCATATATATATATATATATATATATATGTGTGTGTGTGTGTATATTGTATCATTAGCAAAATGTCAGCGCGCTAAAAGATACACGAATTACGCGACACAATAGCAAAAATATCTGTTATATGATTTTATACAAATAATACAGTATTTTAAAACATGGATCGTAATATAATATTACAGCTCGCCAAAATTTCGGAGGTTTTATAAAATCTATTGTATATACAGATCGACAAATAATTCGTTATTATTACTTTTTAATTTATAATAAGGTTAAATAGAACACACACCCACATACGTTAAAACCTTATACATAATATATTTGAGTTCTCAAAATATGAAAATCATTCGAAATATGCTTATTTATTATTTGTTGCACCAAATTACATACTTCATTGTTAACTCATAATTTATTTGAATTTTATACAAATTTAATCGATTATTATCCATTGTAAATAACATAATCAATGATGAGAATATTTATATATGCATAAAAGGCAACTCTTAATAATCCCAAAAATCGTGGTAATATTATAATATATTTATTGATTAATATAAAAAGTTTCAATATACTCATAATTATAACAATTTATATATATGTATGTATGTATATATGATTTCGGAATATTGCAAATTTTAATTGCATATTAATTTACTTATATATTACAATTATGCTTTTTCCATTTAATAAACCAATCAAACATTTAGCATTTCAATAAAAAAGTGTAAATTTAGGGAAAATTATTTTAATAAAAAACTATTATTATAAATTTATAGTATTTTATAGTATCCGCCTCCAATATAATATAATTAGTTTTAATGTAGTATCAACTTTGAAATTAAATTATATATGTCATCAAAACATTAGGTTGTGTATAGTACATTGATTAACTTAAAAAAAAACACAAATATACAAGAATAAAATAAAATTGTTACTACGTAAAAGGATTTTTCTATTCTGTACGTTCATATTAATTTATGTTAGCGTGCGCGTGCAAATACATATACACACACACTTATATATGTATTTCTTTACATTTTTCCATCTAAGTATAGGGTATTTTGTTCTCCAAAAAAGATTTTACGTTACAATATTTATAGTTTTTACACGCAATATTTATTATACCTATTAATATTTTATGCGAAAATTTCCATTTTGCTAGTGGACGAAGTTCGAACGAACGTTTTAGACAAATATTTTTGTTTTGTAATATTGAATTGTAACTTAAAATTTGAAAGTAAAGACGTACAAAAATATTATCAAAACTTAAAGACGATTATGATCAATGTTTATTTTACTTAAATAGCATTCATGAACATTTTCATTTTTATCGTATATATAAAATTTAATTATTTTAAAACCGACGCACTCCTTTCTCCGCTATAATTTCATATCAAAAACCAATATATTTCATTAATTATTAACCACCAATCTGAGAAAATAAATGAAAATATATATTAACCATTGTAAAGCATAAAGTAAATGTTTAAGATATTTCAATTATAACGCTTAATATTTTATAAACTATTTAATTTTGTACGTTTTGTTTAAAGGAATTAAGTATTTTACATAAAAATGTTTATTGGATTCATTACGCTAGCGAGTATAAATTATATATATTTAGTTTTACTAAAAGTTTCTATGCACTTTCAAAATATATTATTTTATGGAACTTAGATTCAATGAAGATTTCAATAAAAACTAGATTCAATGAAGTACAATAATATTCGTAATTATAACAATTTAATTCAAAAGTTCTTTACCTTATAATTGAATTAAAGTTTTAAATGCGTATAAATAAATATTTCAAAGATAATGTACAATACTAAACTTTGTTATAATACTATTATTTTTTTATTTAATTTAACCTTGATTCGATACGTAAAGTTTACAATTAGAAGAATTTGAATCATTCGTTTAAATAAAATGATATTAATTGTTAAATTACTTTTGAAGCTTATTTCTTTGTTGATTATATTTTACTTATATACTCGTAATTATCGTTAAAAATATTAGTTTTTTTCACATAAAACACTTACAAACAATACTTTATTTAATTTCGGTTAGTCTATTTTATAAGATATTAATATATAGCCTGTTCGTTGTAGGGATTTCAAGTGCGTTAATAACACTGAAGTGCGCGGTAAATATTTTCCAGCCTCGTGACATTGTCTTTATCGATTAAATAACATTAAGTAAATTATGCGATCCAATAACGGAGTTTATACGCTACAAACGAGGAAAAGGTTTCGCTTCAAATATTGATATTAATATGGATGATACTTATTATATACTTTTTCCATCAAAATACTACACACCGTAGTGTTAACGTATGTTGAGCGTAAGTACACCGTATACACTTTTTGAATTTTATAATATGATATATACTCGTATATATGAATATAACGACAATGACTTATACGTGAAAATGTATTTGAAAGAAGCAGAACTCGTCTCGGGTATGGTGGCATTTGTGGAATATAACCGATAAGCCCCGTAGCATAATATAACTATTATAAGAGAATAATAGATATATATATACAAAAGATATATTACGTAAGCCTGCAGAATGGTAATCAAAAATTTTCATGTATATTAATTTGACAAATTGCGAATCGAAAATATCTTTCGTTATATATAATGATTACATCAGTAATTTTAGGTAAGGCAATTATATATTTAGAAACGCAAATTCGTTCGATATGTGTGTAGTACACGAGTAAATTGGTAAACGCATCGTAAATGACAGCGCTAAAACGAGTTTTGAATTAACGTATCGTTCTAAATACTTCGACGTTGTCACCGAAGTGATGGTTACATCAACGTAAGATTGATAATCCACAATAATAACGTCACCAATTAAAAATATGGTTACTTATCATTCGTATTGGTTACTTTTTCATGTGTTCTGGGACATAAATTGTTGGTTGATATGTATTTTGGAATATGCCACTGTGTATTTTGAACCAATACTCGAATAATGTGGGGAAAATATCAGAAAATGTAATGATAATAACATCGTGTACGACAAAAATTAAAAACCCTATTTTATCATTATCGTTATTATATTAATAAACACTTACGGACGAGTAACAGGTAAACGAATATCGTGTACGGTGATTGAAACGAGGCCATCGGACGCGAAATTAACGAAAAACGAACGGAAGAATATATTTTATAGTGTGTGCGATAATACGTTATTAATAACGACACTAAAAAAAAATTATACAATTATTTCACAGACGAATTGTTTAAACGTTGATGCGCGCGAACATAAACACACACACACACACACAAACGCACACACATACACCAAGACGTCACACCACTAGGTACACACGAATCGAACGAAAATACTATTGAACGGCGACGAGAATATTGGTCAGCATTTCATGTTTACAGACGAGTTTTCGATATTTAAGTACGTAACCATCGGGAAGACACCACCGCAAGGGCGAAACATTGTCGTCCGACTGCCGCGCGCAAAACGTTGAAATGCCATCGCCGCCGAAAGTCGAACGTCTATCAGCCGGTCGCCGTCGAGTCCCTTCGGAGACGTCCGTGGGTTGGATGGGCGGACGGTCAACACGTCCCTTCGTGCACTCGTCAAGTGGACAAAAGGGGTGCGAGGGTACGTGCGTGCATTTGTGTGTGTGTGTGTGTGTGTGTGTGTGTGTGTGTGTGTGTGTGTGCATGCATGCGTGTAACGGGAGATGAAAGAGTTTTTCGAAAAAATTACGTCCATTAGAAACGTTGAAAGAATAATTTTTTGACTCCGTCGACCATTCCACGACATTCGTTCAACAAAAACGCGTGGGCTGCTGCCGCGGAGTTGGATAATAAACGATAAACAATATACGATATATACGAACGAAGAATAAACGATCATGGCCGTTACACCACGCGTTCCACTGGATTTGTGCGGGAAAGTAAAACGTTGACCGTGCCTAGCTGTATTCCCTGTCGTGACTTAATGCGTGAGAAGATGACGTGAACGGAGTCGAAAACCCGTTTTATACGTACCTCAATACAAAACAAAATGGACAAAATCCGACAATCGATTGTTCGGTATATCGCCTCGCCTATAATAACGCAATAATATATGTTTAAACTTATCGACGCACGGTTGTTTTTCACGACGTTTACGTGACACGCGATTTCGAATAATTTTCGAATATCACAACATTTTATAGCGTAATTCCAGATTGGAGAAAAACTACCTAATAGTTCATAGACGCGATGGTTTGTTATTTACACTTTCCGATGATGTGGGTTTCGATTGACCACGAACGTATGTAGGAATTTAACGATCGTAGTTTCGATTACATGAATATATTTAATAATTTCACGACGTGTTCAACGCATAAAGAAGAAAATCTGTGTGAAATATCCTGCGAACAAATTAATTGAGGCCAAGCTTATGTAAAATACTTAACACTTTTAATTGAAAAATATTGGAAATACAGTAAAACTATTCGTAATAATAAAAGCGTTATAAAGAGATGAAAATTAATTTACCCGACTTTTCATTTTGTCATTATAATAATTAACCAGTCGAGACGACGGGCTTTAAAAGATTAAATTGTCGTACTTAAGTTACAATATCGACATTTAAAAGTTATGGACAACATAAGCAAACTTTTCAACATGCTAATTTAATTAATTTGCGTGTCTACAAATCTACCTCAATGCTATTGAACAAATTTACTGTCCTCTGTTTTAGTTCATCGTATATTTTCATATCAGATTATTATTATTAGATTATTATTACCTATTTGAATTATTGATTTCTCAAACCCATAAAAAAAATAAAACGTCGGGAAAAAATTATTGAAAACGCCAAAACTTCTAAAATAATCCAGATATTCGGATGGGACTCTTGTAAATTATCGGTTCACTGCGTACAACGAGAAAAAAATTATTTTCGAGAGAAATAATTGTCATCGAAGTGCCAAAATAAGATTTAGTAGATATAATGTTATTTAATAACTAAGTTTAGCGCAACACTATAACGTTTTTTGTACTGAAATGTTCGATTTTTTCACGACCCTTTAAAACGTTCATAATATTGCGCTCGTTCGACGTCAAATAGTGAGTATTTTTAGTACAGAATGCAATTTTAAATTAAATATAAGAAAAAGATACGAAGAGAAAAAATATAACGTCGTGAAATACGAAGCGTTTGAATTTTAAAATCGTTAACGTGTAATAGGTTACCGTACCATTGTGTGCACGAATAGTAAGGACTAAAATTATGGAAAAATAAGATATAAAAACGAATAAAATCGTTTATGAAAATTAACTCTATAAACAATATCAATTTTAAATAAAAAATATAATATCATAACATTACAAACGACGAGAATTATAACAATAAAATACTGTAATGTATTATTTTTAATACCTTGTCGGTACATTCGCGTACCGATTGTTATCAAGGCTCGATAACATTTAACAAAATAATTTCTCATTCATAACAAGTTATCAATAAATATACAATCGCTATAAAAGAAATTCTTTACGCTTCCAAACATTTATGAACTTACGGTTTGGTACATATTTTATCGCTCAATATACCCGAAATATTTACACTCCGCTAAATGCAATTTACTTCGATAAAAAACACCGACGTTCGCCTTAGAATCCGATAGATCAACGATAATTAAGACGAACTCTCCTCGTTAGTAATTTTAATGTTATAAGAGATGTGTATTATTAATCTAACTCGTACGAAATATAATTAATATTTATTTTCCAAACGGGTGCTTTGAATTTTCCGTTATATTTTCCGTCAAATAAAATACGAATATGCATATATTTTCTTAACCGAAAATCGAGAAAAATCAATTATTTTTATTTTATAATTCGAAAGTGTATTCAGTTAAAATAAACGGTGTGTTAGTTAATATATTTACAGAGGGATCTATACAATTGTGACATTTCAAGGCGAAAGTTTCGGTTTCGTAATTGCATGGTTATCTTCTCTAATTAAACATCATTGTAACCATGACTACGCATAGACGACATTCGACTGTTTCATTATATTACAAGAGATTATTTCAGTAGCGGCAATTTCTATACTTAATCGTAAAATACAAAATATAAATATATAAATATACGTAACGGATAATTTTGCAAACTGTGGCTAATGTTAACGTTAATCAATATTTCTCGGATAGTTGTAGACTCGCATTATGTTTAGATTTCAGTTGACTTAAATTTAAGATTAACCATACGGCGTTGGCTAATATCAAACGAATTTAGATTCTACAGTGTACATAAAAATAATAATAATAAGCTATACTTTATACGTTAGGGGTAGATTGGCGTATTATAAAAATGAGGAATTCCATATGTAATACTTGTCAAGAAAAATAAAATAATTTTGATCCCTGCAATTCATATAAATGTTAAACAAATTATAATATACCTTCAGAGTTTTATAAATGAACGTATTTAATAATTTAATCGTATAATAAAAAAATGTTAATACGGCTGTATTACAATTGCCTATCCAGAGCGCCGCGCGAACATGTCCTCAACAAACATCATTGTGTCAAATAATAAGATGTTTACGTTACCAAAGAAAATCAAACACAAAATTAATAATATAACGAATGTAAACCTATATATATATATATGTATATTCTTAACGAATGATAGGGTCAAAAATATCATTGAGTTAGAGAATGTACATTATTGTTTGATTGCCGAGCCGAAAGAAATTTTATCGTTCATCGAAGATTCTATGTACGGAATAATGCAGTTTAAGATGAATTGTTAATTAATCGTTTATTGGCCCGAATTTCTTTGTGATAATTTATTTTCTTAGGACTTGATTGTTCAAATGGGAAGATGATGATGAAAACGAAAATTCAGATTACGTTCATTTTAAACAATATATAAAATATATAATATCGAGTGACCGAGCTTCGCTCGGTATTTTTTTGATAAATCGTGTTTAATGGAAATTATATTTAGATACGAATTATTACATACTAATGAAATATGAATAATATTTTTCAATCTTACCGACGTAATAATAAAAAATTATGAACTGGTTATTTAAATAAAAATCACGATTGCAATTAGTTTAACATTATATTATAAACAAGGGTCTTCCTGGTTTAGGGACCACCCGATTTACCACCTGAGTTGCTCCCGCCTTGTGGATGGTGGCGAAAGTTACCTTCAAATATTAAAATATTATAATATTATATAATATATATATATATATATTATTACATAATACGTTATTCATTGCTTGAAAACACGGATAAAACGACGTTTTTTAAAAATTAAACCTAGCTAGATCGATTTATAGCCCTCGAAACCCCCTGCATACTAAATTTCATGAAAATCATTGGAGCCGTTTTCGAGATTTAGATTATATATATACAAGAATTGCTCATTTAAAGGTATTAGGTATATAATGCTCGAATATATTTCTTTATTAATTACTTCTTGTACGTCGTCAAAATAGTATTCAAATATATTTAAGTACATATTATCGTCATATTTAAACGGATTATAAATAAATTACTATAAAGTGGTTTTCACGTATATTTATATATTTTTCATAAATCAATCAACTACGATAAATATATAATATAATATATAATGTTTATAAAAAATAATCGAATTAATTTAAGTTTGATTACTCTAATTATCCGCTTTATAATGAAATTAACCACTTTTCAATGTTGTTTGACACGCGCCTATAGTCTAAAATCGAATAATATCAACTTAACATTATACGACTGGTCCCATTAAATTTTGAATATTACCCGTCACATCTCCGTATATATCTTGTATTCATTTTGTCTTGTTTCCATTTTAAACATTTGAATTTCGCCAATAATACCCAATATAAATACAGACCACACGTGTTTAACCAATCGGTACATAACGCACACTTACAAAACTTCAAATAGCGCGTGTTCATTTACATACAAGTTTGAATATCAGAATATTATATTGCGTCAAAACGACGATAGGATCTTGAAAAGAATGAAAAGAATTTTATGAATTTAAATATAATCGTTATATATATATATATATATATATATATAGTACGTTATATCATAATATGCACACATTGCATTATAAGTAATAAATATAATGTCAATGAACGGGTGAATATGTAAGACAAGACAACTCGTACATAAACACACCCACACTTTCAAAATATTTTTAATACGCGTTCCTACAGCATAATTCTTTAAAACCCGTATTGAGAAAAAAATAAAAATCAAAATACCGGTGTACACAGACGACAGTATGGTGAATTTTTAAGTTTAAAGCGAACTCAGGCACCATATTGCTGGAACTATTCCAAGGATTGTAGCAAATCTGAAGTTTGTATTTGTTGGAGCGAAATATTTTTTTGAGATCATATAAAAATGTGACATAATGCCCAGCCGGTTGGTCAATCGTTCGTTATTTACTAAGTTAATTTTTTAACACACTCGTTACTGTGGCGTACAAAAAAGTATCACCAAGATGAAAAAAAAAACCGTCATAATGTATGACGAATTATGAAATATTGACGGATAACCGATGATAAACATTTAGAACATAATCATTTATTCAATCTTCACATACACACACACACGACTTCACACGTATACACGTAAGGCTTATTAATTGCGGGCGCCCTTTTTAATTATTAATACACTTTCTTCGCTCTCTCGTGAGAACGTTTCACAATTACTAGAATTAAGGTTTTGTTGGCATCCGTTGACCCTAAGATAGTTTCAATTTTCTTATGGTGCCTGTGATGTAACGACTGTTTTGTTATCCCATAAACTATAAGGTTTCATGTACGCTCGTATATAACACGGATTCAAGAACGTAACCAGTTGAGACCTTTTGAGTGCTCTAATTGTTGTTTACTCTTATACGACTACCGATAAGATTACGTTTGCCAAGAGGGTAAGAATTACACACATAACACTGAGTTATAGAAAACGTAAAATAAGATAGACGTCGGAAATAGCATTCTCCCTCTCGCTTTTTGAATATATCGTTTGATTCAATTACGAACACTCATGTCTAATCCATTAAATTATTCCATAACGTAAAAATCAAATAACTATCCAACATATATAAATAAAAATATGAACCCTCTACTCGCATTTAAAAGGTTAACTTTTAAATCGAATGAAAATATATTACACAAGGATAAAAAAATATATATATGCCAAGATGCAAAATAATTGTAAGGTCTCGTTAATTAAAACAAAAAAACCCTTATATATGAGTGATTTAATTAATAAATTTCGTCTACAATGACATTGTAATATTATAAATATATTATAATTTGATTTTTAAACATACATTACAATAAACATTAATATTATCGATGTATTTTATACAAATAAATTACAATTATACTTTTTGTTTTAATGTAATTATCACAATAATTGAACGCGACGTGATTCTTTTTTGTGTTTATATTTTTTTTGTTTTGCTTATTCAAAACTGTCCAAATCCATCGTTTAGACATAGACAATATCTTATCACGCATCTTTATAATTTTTCTTCATATGTAATTATTAAGATCTTAGGATTTTTTCTAATTCTATCACTTCACCGTTTTCTTGGGTATCCTCTTAATCTTAATCTATCTAGCTTCCATATTTTGATCTTGTATACCATGCTAACTTTCGTTCTTTACACATGCCCTATTCAGTAACTTCAATATATTAATACACTTGTTATATCGATTTCACTGTTCGTATTCTTTATTCTCTGTACTCATATATATATATATATATATATATATATATATAATCCTCGTTTACATTTTCTCATTAACTTCACGTCTCGGTGGTCTAACTATCTTAGGTCTATTGTTAACACGTGGTGGAGGTCTCACCCATCTACGCTTATTATCATTAGGCTCTATACATTTCTCCCTTAATTTACTCCGATAAAACCATTTTAAATTAATTTCCTAAAATCTATAAACCACTACATTCAATACCGTAAACAAATTTTTCAGAGTTATGTAAACCAACATTTTCCAAATTTTACTTTAATATTTACCGGTAGATTTGTTTTTCCCATTTTTACGGGGTATGCATGTCATATCTTTGAATCTCAAATCTCTCTCCAATAACGTTCCTCAAATTGTGTCTTCATTTACAGCAGAATTTTTCACTATATTAGAAACCCTCAAATTTTATTCTACTTTAATTCCAAATAAATATTTATTTTCCATTCTTTTTCTTACCTGTTATGTCTCTTTAACAATCTATTTTAATTTCTCCCTTTTTCATTTTCATTAACATCAAATCTCTCATTATAGGTGTCCAATCATGTTGAATAAAAGTCAAAAAAAAAAAATGATAACATTTTTAAAATAAATAGAGGCCATTAATTTACAAAAAGTACGTCAATATATATTGTTGGCCGAATATATTTCGTTACTATGTAAATAATAATAAATGTTTAACAAAGACTATTATGCACATTTGATTTTGATAATTATTCGTTAAACATATTGTGACCAAAGATTAAGACAGGAAAAATGTCAGCCTACTCTTTAGAATGTCATCGTTTTTTAAGGAGACTGAAGATGAAAGAAAAGACGAATAATAACGACACTAGGGAAACTAGTACTATGACAAATATACTAAAATTGTTTAATTTTCGTAATATCGGGAAAAAATTCCGACGATTGCGTAAACTAAATATATGGAGAAGGCGTGACGAAACTCTCGAAAGTCACAGCGAAACAGTTTTATGGCCAAATAATGCTGATGGTTACGAGAAAGGTAAATCTTTTCATGGATTTTATAATTGTTGTATAACTCATATCCACCAAATAAAAATGAAACAAATTATGATTTACATACATTGTGTGTAGATTTCTTGAAGAAATATGAAAAACCGGACTTGAATGCAAAAATAAAATCTTGGCAAAAACGAAACATGTGGCATATTGCAGAGGACATAGTCACAAAAGATGAGGACTTAAATGTTGACAATGATTGGTGGAACGGAACGATACCGAAAATTTCACTAGTCGAGAATGAAACAAACGACGGGCAACCATTAAACACGATTGTCGTTCAATACCATATACAGAAAGAAAAATTCGTAATTACGCATATCGAATAATGCCATATATACGACGTGTGCAGTGCTGTAGTAGAAAGTATTTACATGTTGTTATTAGACGCGGTATTTTTTTGGGAGTCTCTCTCGAGAAATAAATTACGTTAATAACGTATAAGTAATCACTTTTATACAAATATGCTTGGAACGACCACAGCACTGTATTAGCGTGTTACGTTATATACACGTCACAAGATACACGCAAATAAAATATGTTCACAATACCAATGTACATTTTAGGTTTGTCCGCCATTAGAGTGGGTTCACTTCATTTATTTAGCCATAAAAAATTCACCTCGTGACTATGTAACTGTTTTCGATATAGAGAGATTTGTCAAGTATGTCTATCTTTTTTGCCTATGTTCGGAACCAGTGAATGTCATTGTGTTAAACAAATATTAATAATTTTTTTTAGACGTTGGTTCCCATATTATTTAAGGAAGCCAGTATTAGGCCAAATTTATTCAACGTTAACACGCTATTACCTGTGCTTTTCATGTACAAAATTTGTATCAAAACGGTATAAAATTGTGTGGACTGTTGATTATGAATACGTAAATATTTTGGACCAAGAACTCGTGAGTTTTGTAAGAAAAAATGCAGATGCAATAAAAGCAGCAATGCTTATGCCTGGTATATATAATATTAATATTTATTGTATTACGTAATTTTAATTTGTATTATTAATATTTGAAGACTGATCTCACTAAGGGATATTCGAATTGAATGTGACCTAGATATTTAATGTTTTGTGCTCTTGTAACACAAAAGTGCAATATATATATATATATAATTTGAAACTAACGTACTTTGTTTTTGCAGATCGACTAAATGTATTGGTAAAAGGCTATGGCATTTCTCATTTGGGATACGACCAATGTATGTGGGGATAAAAAATAATATTAAATGAAATGAAGATAACATTTTTCGTTGTCACTACAATTAGTTTTAGGTAATATTTAGTAATATTAGATATTATTATTATTATTAATTACTAATTACATACGGAATTATATAAATTAGTTTTTTAAGTATGTTTACATTTTTTATTTCGATATTTATTTTACACTTATTTCATTTTCAATTTCAGGTCCCGAAAATTAATTTATTTGGTGAAAATCATAGAGATTTACCTTTTTTGATTTCTGCCTATTATATTACGTCTACGTTCATAAGCGATAAAAGTTTAATGTTTATTTCATTTGTATCATCAATAAAATGAATTTTGTATTCGTGTTAAATAATTTGTATTTCTATTAGATATAACCAATATTTAAATATAACTGATATTTAAATATATTCAAGAATTAATAATCATTTAAAAAGATGGCCTAATTTAAGATATATGAACTTTTTTAACGATAGGTTCTCATAGTACTTATGTATGATTAGATGACATTTTCCGTTACAAATTAAAAATAATAATATCGTTTACATATAACTAAATAATCTTATACTATATCTCATAGGTCGAGGACACTATTTTTGTTAAATATGGTTAAATATGGAAATCCTATGTAATTTACGAACGATTGTTCGCGCCAGGTCAAAAACAATTGATTTACGCGCGTAGCAAATAAATGTATATTGCGCATATTATCTAAATACAATTATACGTATTATTTGTTTTCAATTAAATTTGATCAACATTGTGTAAATAACATGGACTCTTTACGTTATATACTGTAGTTCTCCATTTGGCTAAATCATTTTTTGCTTATGATGAATAGATGTGATCCGCTTGATAATTGTTTAGTAGTATACTTTTTATTCGTGTGTTGGAGCGTTTATAAGGATGGTGGGTACTTATCATTTTTGTTTTTATTCTATATACACGAAGGATAACGTTAGGTACGGTATTCGGTCTTATACTCGGCTAACATATATTTGATATATTATTACGAACATTGAATAAATATAAAATGGTTTTACGTTTTAATTAATTAGATTTTGAATTTATTCTAACATTTCTAATATTTGGGTTCTCAAATATATTCGTTGTATATTCGAAGTGTTTTACCTTTTAATAATAATATTAATTCGTCGCTTGTTTTAAATTTCATAATTTGTTGAAAAAGTTTTTAAAACGTATTAAGTTAACATTTTTAAAATTTTATATATTTTTTAAAATTTTGATAGTTGAAAATATAAACAATAATATAATATTTGTTACGTTTTCAGTATTATAACTTATAATTATTGATTAATTGTCATGAACACGTTGAAATAATATATGTTATATTATTTGGTAAAAAGTATTTAAAGAGATATGATACCTTAATTTTAATAATGAAGTTCTTTTTAATTAAAAAGGATAAAAATATATTATTATTTTTATTATGTGTGTGCATACATATATACATACATGTATATATAATATCAGGTGACCGAGCTTTACTTGGTATTTTTTTTTTTTTTTCGTAAATCGTGTTTTGTGGAAATTATATTTAGATACAAATTACTTACTGATGAAATATGAATAAATAATTTATATATTAAAGAATTTAAGATATGCATATATATATATATATATATATTGCTCGTTTAAAGGTTTTAGATTGTAAATTTAATTACACCGAACTCAAGATTATCGCCGTATACATATTTAGTATAAAGTTGGAATTTCTATGACAATTATAATAGTTCCAATGAATTTTTTTCGTTTTTGTCGTTTATATGGCAAAAAGTGAAAATTTAAGCATGCATAACTCTGTCAATGCTTAACCGGTTCGTGTTTTGTTTACGTCGTTGGATTTGTTTCGTAGAGATCTTATATTTGAGCCCCTTCTTAAGGGTCTACGACAATTAGAACTGGTAAAAAAAAAGTAAGTTTGAAATTTGGAAAAGTGCTCTCACGACCGTGATTAAATTTATATTGTTAATCTGATTACACCAAATGCAAGATCATTGCCGTACGCATATTTAGTCTAACGTTTGAACCTCTACAACATTTTTTTGCGGCTTTTACGAATTTTTTTTTTTAAAGTTTATACGGCGAAAAGTGAAAAACGAAAAACCATATATCGGTTAATATTCAACGGATTTACGTTTTGTTTACGTCATTGAATTTGTCTCGTCGAGTCCTTGATTTTGTGCTTCAATTGGAGAGTCAATATTGATCAAAACTTGTCAAAAAAGTTATATTTTAAAATTATATTTAGATACAAATTACTTACTGATGAAATATGAATAAATAATTTATATTTTAAAGAATTTAAGATTAAAAGTATACAAGAATTGTTCGTTTAAAGGTATTTGATTGTAAATTGAATTACACTGAAGTCAAGATTATCGTCGTACGCATATTTGGTATAAAGTTGGAATTTATATGACAATTTTAATAGTTCGAACGAACTTTTTTCGTTTTTGACGTTTATACGACAAAAAGTAAAAAAGTAAAAATGAAACCTAGGTAGTTTGATTTATCACCCTCAAAACCCCTTGCATACTCTATTCTACGAAAATCGTTGGAGCCGTTTTCGAGATTCAGATTATATATATATATATACAAGAATTGCCCATTTAAAAGTGTTGGATATGTATATGTCTTTTATTCCTGTGGATTGGACAAATTTTTGAACATCGTAAATATTTTATAAAATTATATTAATAATGAAATCCATAATTCTATTTGTTTATTTTAATGAATTTCTATTATTTAATTAATCTTTTTAATATTAATTATAATTTACTAATTATAGAATATAATTTTATATGTAAATATTATTAAAAAATTATAGAATGGACTATTTTATAATAATTTATAGATGACAGATGTATCATTAATGGCTCCTGAAAATTTTACATATATTCCTGCTTGAGTTTTTGAAAATGTTTCGTGGATTCATATGTGTCTTTCTAAACATTGATTATTATAAATGAATTATTATGTTCTTTGTATATACAATTATTAAACTCAATATTTCATTTGGAATATTTACATGATATTTATCAGACCGGTATAAACTTAAGTTTAACCATACACACAACCATAATGTTATTTATTTACGAATATTATATATTTACGTACTCTCAACAAAGTTAGTAAGTTATGATTTTGATAATAAAATATCGATTTCCATAAACTACATTATGATCACAGAGTATTATACTACCAAAATAAAGTAATGTTTGATTCCAAAAACTATTCATTTGTAAAGTATACTATTCCTGGTTGACGTTAAAAAATCGTCAAATCGGTCTTTGATTACGTGACAAATGACAAAACTACAATATTCACGTGAAAACTACAAAAGTTTACGAAAAGTATTCGAAACAATAAAAGTGTATTTCATTCTAATGGCACTCCACTGAATTTAGTTATTGTAATAACGGGAAAAGTAATATAGACATAAGATGGAATTCAATTTCAACAGACACGTCCAGAATTTAAGATTAGTTAAATATTTAACAAAACGCGAAAGTGCCGTATATTTTTCTACGACGATTATTTTTTATGATTCTAACGAAACAATACAAACCATAATTTATTAGACGACCAAATATAATTATATCTCTTTGGCAGATCGAATTACGACGTTATTAAAATTATTTGGGAAGCTGAATTACGAAAAATTAATCACCTGCTTATATTAAGTTACCCTTTTTGTTCCACTTATCTCAGTTAGGAAAAAATCCGTGAACTTAATACAACAATTTAAATAAAAAATATTAGTTATTTTTGCAAGTTTAAAAAGTCATCCTATTACGCATTTTACGCTTGTTATAATTAAAAAATTAAAACACGTACTACTATATATGTATATATATATATATATATATATATATATTATTCTAATCCTGTCCAAAATTAAAGCGTTCTGCCAATTATTTCTTTACACAAAAACCATTAAACAAGCTTATTTGAAATGTTGTCGGTACATAGACTATAAATGATTGACCCAGAACTAACATAATCTAGCTTTTATCCGTATTCTAACTTAAATTACTAAAGCCAACTAAAATTACGACTTTAATGAGTAACTTTTTTTATTGCAGCGAAATATTTAATATTATTATTTATATATACATACAACATACATTATAAATCGAACAAATGTACCAATATAACTAGGTAGAATAAAGCTAAATTACGTTTTTTTTTGTAATAATTCCGACGAATCGTTATCAAATATTTATCAATATCAAACGCAGAATATATACTGTACCATTCGTTTATCGGCGATATGGAGCACGCGATTGTACAAAGGCCATTGTGTGACATATAAATACGATTTTTATCGTGACAAGTTAAGTGTT
The DNA here is from genome assembly GCA_025469175.1 of Geopemphigus sp. TES_GeoC_2020. Lineage (NCBI taxonomy): Eukaryota > Metazoa > Arthropoda > Insecta > Hemiptera > Aphididae > Geopemphigus > Geopemphigus sp. TES_GeoC_2020. Next base: position 3,764 of record JAIPRN010001867.1, on the reverse strand, counting down.
TGGAAAGCATTTTTGACATATTTTCTGGTATTATGGCGAAAGGAGACAGTGAAAATATGACCCAGTAGTAACTTTGGTCACCGATCGGCCATCGGCTCTTCTTTCACGTGCCCTCCGTGTACAATGATCATCAATATTTCATGCGCAATATGAAGGAAAAGTGACCCTTTTATGTATGCGTTTTGTTATCAACCGTCCATATAGGGTGAGAAAATATATACGACGTGACAGGAGGACAAATATTTCGTTCATTTATCATGGTTAACAGTTTTTCAAGATGACTGACTATAGCTAGTGCTCGATGCACGTAAAGGAAACGGATAAATTAATGTAATTTCATAGGTGACTTGGTCCTTCGTAGAATCAAACAATTGTATTTCATAGAATTGGTGAAAAAGAGGTAATATTTGAACCGAAACATTGATCTGAAATAAACAAGATAAATAATAATACCCTATATGTGGTTCAACATCTATTAGATTTTTCCCCTATATTTAGCTTACTATTTTATGATAACGAAGTATTCGATAGTACACATTATTAAAACATAAGTATTCCTACGTTCATAAGTGGTCGTACGGCTAGTATAATGCATGATAGACTCGCTGCCACTGCTTATAATAATATAATTATATAATTTATATAAATATATAATATAAATAGTTCCATTTTGCATTTTCTAGTATTTTTAATACGTATATATAGTTTATAAAAAGTTACAAGTTTTTCGTCTTTACTTATTTTTTTAGGCGTACGTTCGTCGTACATTTTTTATCCACGTTTAATCAATCGTTTTCCCGACCGCTAAAAAGTGATGTATTTGCGTAGCAAATTTGTTTAACAAGTGTCTATGTACAATAGTCGATAAATTTGTGGAGCAAGTAGGATGTTAAATGAACGATGTGTAGTTTTACATTTAAAAGGATTGGCAATACTCGCAAATAGCATATAACAATAAATAAATGCCATAAAAGATCGAAAAATACAAAAAATATTTCTAAAAATAAAAAAAATTTACCATAAGAAGATTTATGGTAACCAGGTTAACCTTTTCAATGTATACGCGAGTATAATTGACACTGAACGAGTAATTTTAACATTTATTATTTTTTCTACATTTCGGAATTCGTGAATTATATTAGACTTGCGTCATATTTTTTGAAATTTTACATCTCCTACGGGTTTTTCGTTTATATTATATTTTCTAAATTTTTTAAGCTTAATATTTGTAACTAAAAAATGTGTACCTAATCTGTTATCCACAACACTGTTGGTCACACGTAACAGTTTTATTTTGTTCAGTTTCATTAAATTGAACTTACATGACTGTCGACATTATTCCTATAGATTTATCATAGACATAAAATCTCTTCTTCTTTTCTGGAACCGCATAATATGCTTTTTTGTTTTTAATTATATTTTCAATTTAAATTAATTTAACGGTATTGGAATATGATAAATATTTCCAGGTTATTCGAACGAATACACTTGTAGGTCATGCACAAACATTCGAAATTAGACGAGTATAATATTATATATATATATATATATAATATATCGTGCTCATCAACTTTGTTATTGAATCAACGCACGTAAAGAAAATAATTAAAGTTGGAACTTGCATACATTCATCAAACGTACCTGCGTTTTCCTTAAAAAATATTATAATAACGACCGCCGCGCGAACAAAATAATACAAACACAATGGGAATAAACACTTGCGCAGAAAAGGTACCAATTGTATAAAGACATTCGTACTATATTTTCCACTTGATGCGTTTGCCAAACAAACACTCAACTTTCAAGCAGGAATGAATGGATAATAATGGTGTGTATACGGACTGGTGCAATACGAAATGCTACCTTAGAATTAAAAAATAATCCGTGAAAATACGTGCAACTCTTTGTACTCTGTTAACCCACGCATGAAATAGAAACTGTATATACACCAGCCTACGGTTTTTTTCGTAATTTTCCGTAGTTACGTTATAAAATGACGGTTTCTTCTTTTATGCAATCTTTACACTTTGATAATTACGATTCCAACACCATTTTCAGAAATGCGTTTAATCAATAACGACATCGAAAATATAGTCTTACGCCTGCAGGTTGCTGTTTTATATTTTGACGCGGGTAAATTGTTTTCATTCAACTTCCTATCAATAATCGAATTTCAGTCCTTAAACAAAAAACCAATTCATTGCGTTGTCTATGGCAAACAAAACTTGCCAGAACTCAGATACGGAAAAGCGTTATTTTCTCTCACTCGTTTACTCACTCTCTTTTTCTCTTTCAACTCTCTCCCATCTCACTCATTCCTCTCTCTCTCTATCACCATATATAAATAATAAATATATATATATATATTGCAATTTAGTCTTTTACCCTTTACTCGAACTTTATTTATTTCCAACCAAACCTTTATTCGGAAAACGAAAGGAAGTGAGCACGTGCAGAGGGAAAAGGACCGAAACCCTAAATCAACCATAGCCTTATCATCAGTGCCACTGGCTATAGGATCTTTAGATGAACGATAAGTCCAATAAACAACACCATTACGGAGGGATAGACCTTTGAATCATTTCATAAAGGGTTATGTAGCAATATTTACCGTTATGTCCAAGCTTTTGTGTAACGATTGCAATAAAAATGTTAAATTTCATTTTGAACATTTCCTCAAAATCGAATATTTCCGATATATTTCCAATTGGATATTTCATCGATGACACGATCATAAAAGAAAATATTTAAATTCATTTTGTTATTTGTTCTTATCATCACAGCACTTCATAAAATTAAAATAATAAAAAAATAATAATAATATTTATTTAATATTAATTCAATCTAACAAATATCGTCGATATTATTTAATATAAATTGCATAAATTTTAGTTACCCAATTCAGATTAATTTGCAAAACATATTGGATTCAGTCTAATATGATGCTTAAAATAATCAAAATAATATTGATCTATATAATATAATTTATTTTAAGTAAGTTAAAAAAATATTTTTACTTTCACATTATGAAACATAGTAGTCAAATTAACACAAATAATTTTTTCAGATATACTCATTCAATGAAAATGACATTAAACAATGTATATGTAATAATGACTTACATTAAACAATATTAATTTTGGAAAAAATTATTTATTTATTAATACACTAATTCGTATAATATTATAATTTATTACAACTTTGACTAGAGTTTGGATTCTATATTTTGAAAATTGATTTTTACTGGATTAATTTATTTGAATATAATTATATCGATACTTCAATATAATATCTGTAGTGGTTTTAAATCACAATATGATTTGAAAATTGTCGATGTTTAAAGATATCTATACTCGTTTTCAAAATATTCTATTATTCCAATTTCTAGTCATTATTACTTCAATTCTTGTAAAATGAATAATATTCCAAAAATATGCAATAAAAATTTACAAAAATATATAATCGGTTATATTCCGGATTCGAGGCAAATATGGTATATAAAATTAAACGTTTTATTATAGGAATTCGTTGATTTATTGCAGATTATTTTCCTAATCGTTGATATCTGATTACGTTAATCAATACCCATAAATTTATTACACACTATAGAATAAAAAAAATCACGTGAAACGTATTATTTTAAATTTATAAGTTAATTAAAACGTTCAAGGTTTACATTGTATACATGCATACAATCACACACACACACACACATATATATATATATATATATATATATATATTATTTTCAAGTAATTTGAAAC
>JAIPRN010001866.1:0-38102 GCA_025469175.1 Geopemphigus sp. TES_GeoC_2020 | reverse complement strand
TATTTTTTTTTTTTCGTTTTTGTGTTTTTTTTTTTTTTTGTATCGATTAGGTTATATTTACGTACGTATATAGTTTCGTTCGTGTACACTAGCGATCGGCGCGTCAAACCGAACCGTCGTTTACACTTATGCGAAAAATGACAGAAGCGCGTGACGATTCCGACGAACGTACATTATTATACCGGACGATTGACGACGGTCAATTTCGATATATATATATATATATATATATTTAAATAGGCGAAGAGCGCCGTTATATCGTGAGCGCAGTTTTCGAACGTTTTTAGGTCGTCCGACATTCCGGGCTCTAGTCATAAACACGCACGGACGGCCGCGCGCGCTACCCGTGTTAACTTATCAAATTTCCACGTTCCGATTTCGTTAATTCCGTGACGACATTTTCCCTTTTCGTCCACGGCGACCCATGACTACGAAATTAAGGAGCGAAACGTCGTGGGTAGGATAACGTGAATAATCTAAAACTCGCGTACCCGACCCGTACCGGTCGACTTTCCGACATTTTTTATACGTGAACGATGGAAACGAACGGCCGCTTGCGTATCGCAACGGGCGGTTTGTTTTCCGTAAATGTAAAATAAATCGGACGCGAACGCAACGTACACGTTGCCCGGTGGTTTTCCTCAACGTCCGGATTTTCTGCTTGTCACCTACGCCAGGAATCGTTTAATATACAACGCGAGTGAAAACCCGCCCGTATTGCGCTTACGCCTCGACATTTACCGTAAACATAAAACGACGCTCGTAGTTGCTTTCCATATAGTTACGCGCGTTATTTCGCCCGTGTTTACGTTACTAACGACGACGGTGACCCGTGAGAATTCGCTATAATTAAAAAAGGGTTACGTGAATTCCGCGCGGTTTTAAACTTGTAAATCTTCGTCACTCCGTTATTATTATTATTATTATTATTATTATTATTGCGCCCCGTGGACTGCGCCGCCGAATGACGGCGGGAGGCACTAGCCGTTTGTCGAACGACGGTTAAATGTCACCGAATACGTAGAAAACGTTCGTTTTTTTCCCGCAATAATTCTACTACGAGATCGGAAAACGCGCGACTTTATTCGTTCGTCGAAACGTTTTCAAAACCGTCCGTATCGAAACGCACGCGCTCGGAAAATGGAACGAACGTGTCCGTTCGCGACGCCGTTCCCGCGAAACGGCGAGTTACCGTCCTAGTTTCGGACACGCACGGCGACACGTTCGTGATTCGTGCACCGGGCGCGATCCGACGACGACGCACGGCGTCGTCGAATTTCGATACGACTGACCGGGAAACGTACGAAACTCGGCCGCGCGGCCGACCGCGAGGCGACGGCGCGCAAATAATCGCCCCGCCCGTACCGTCGCCGCGTACGGGCGACCGGCTGCTGTTGTACGAATAAGGCGACGGACGGCGAATAACGGAGGTCGCGTTCCACGAAATTCCCTAGGCCGGGGTATCTCGTTATACCGTCCGATATTACGCGTTCCTCCAATCGCGTAGCGTCGTTCGTTCTTTCCAAAATACATAACCGATACCGCGGTAACGTCGCGAATTCCGTGCGCGGACTAGAGAACGTTCGTACGGCACACGACGACGACGTGCGCGCAAGTAGAGTACGGGGGGGGGGAACGTGATGGACACGAATTAGTAGGACGAAAAAATGGACAAACCCGCGCGGAAACGTAGACGAGAGCTGGGAGAATAACCGCCGGATATCGTACTCGGGTATCGTGACGTGACGATTACGCGAGAAATCGCTACGGAATCGATAAAAGTAAAACGCGGCGGGCGCATACGAAATTGGAAATTGGAAATTGGAAATACGAAATTTAACGGGAACGCGGTAGACGGGACCGTGTTTAGAACTCCGGCGAGTCGGAGAACTTGTCGTTTTAATTACGTTACGCGGTTTTCGAAATAAATTCGGTAAACGCGAACGTCGCGTCGGACGTCACGGGCGTCCGACGGTGGAAAACGAAAACGCACGACGAAACTTCACATTTCCGCAAAGTAGGCGTATGGCGCGTAATTTTTGTTTTCGTTTGGAAATAACGAGTCGTTTAGTGAAACTAACGAAAATTAGTTATAGATAAAAGATCTGACGTTACGTGTGTGTACATAACGCTCGTTATTATAAAGAGAAAATCTTCCGCGGACACTTTGATAATAATTCTTTAAAAAAAAAAATTTATCCGCTCGCCGTCGTAGTGCCGTTATACATGTACGCGCGCACGGCGTTTTAAACAAAACGAAAATGTAAATTCGTCATTTCACTTTGGCGCGTACACTAACGAGTTATACTAGTTTTGTACGCCTTAAACTACCTCATGTTTTTAAACGTTTTCACGTTTCCAGCGTGTATACATATATATATATATATATGTACGTTTAAAAAATAACTGTAGTTAACCACTACACGCGTAACGTTCGACAAAATGTACGCGATAATAAACGACCCGGGCGCTCGCGGTGGTCAAGCGCCGTGTGTAGACGTCGAAAATTCCGACGGCGACGGTTTCGTCAAAACCGACGCGAAAATTATTTTATTAGCGCGTCGCGTTCGACGTTTTCACGGTAACCGAACGTCCGTGGTAACCGTTCGCGCGATAAAACGCGATTTTATCGAACCCCACCCGCTGTTACAATACCGACGGTTAGGTCGAACGGGTTAATGCGACATCCCTCCTTGCCCGCGAGGCGTAGTAAATTACGGTTACCACCCCTAAACCATGAGTTTCAACGTAAAACTAAGTTTTAAACCTGACGAGCCGACCACGATTCGCGGACGTAAAATACGTTACTACGACGCGTCGTCGATATATCGTAAATCACTCCGCGCGTACGGACCTATAACGTTATTGTATCCCGAGTGACTCGACGGAGACGACACGACACCGAGACGCGTTGTATGCATTATGCGTATAATTCGATACGGCCGGCGTAAGTCGTCACAATGGTCTCGATAATGATCGTCGCCATACGGGACGTCGCCGTGACGGTTGGGTATTTCGTGACGCGAGCGTTGAACGCCGCGAGCGTCTCGACATCGTATTTTTCACGACACCCTCCCCATTCCCGTCACCTAACGGCCGATCATTTAGGCCGCACCTCGCCGCCACTGTTTCTTCTCGCCATAAAACGTGCCTTCCCCTCCCCGGGGGATCTATTTGTTCGAATTTCATCGGCTATTGACACCGTTTTCCCGACGATACCTGTTGTCTCCGCTACATCTAAGTATTTTCTAATCACTTCGCTCCACCGTCCTGAAACGTCGTCCTTTACTCTACTACCTTATTCGCTAATCCCCCCTCCCATTAACATTTCAACCCGTCCCGTATTGTACTTATCGTCACCGCTTTTATCTAACTTTTTACGTCGTTGGAACCCTCCAATCACACCGAACACCCGACGACACCTCTCTCCGCTTCGTCCGTGAATTTTGTGTTTCTCTTCGAAACCATACTATATAACGTACAACCCAAATACTCGAACCTCTCCACTTTACCCGCGTCCCCGTCGCCGGCCTTTCACTATTGTCTACCGAAATCGTACTTTATATATTCCGTTTAACACCTACCGGTCCTTAATCCTTTACCTTCGAGCGCCGCTTTCAATCCTATTGTTAGCAGGCACACTCTCACGTACCGACACAATACTGTTCGCAAACAGCGCGTACACACACACACACACACGCCCTGTACATCCCCAGTAATTCTGTCGGTTACCGACGAAAATAAATACGGACTCGAACTATTGTTACCTCTGACAGTGAAATCCATCGTCTGTCCACTCAAACGCTCCGCGTTCTGGTGAAAACGATTCGTACTTCGCTCGAAACGAAAATCGATTGACCCGCGATCGAAGGGGAACGCGACGACGGTGTCGTTAAACGCGATCCATTTAACGCCGTTTTTTTGTTTGCCAATTAAAACTTTATAATTGCCAGCGTTACGATTAATTTTTTTATCCGTTATTTTCTCGAACGTAGTTTGTTTTCTCTTACGCATTTCGATAAACTTAATAGATAAAGTAAATAGTCGGCGTTGCGATTTTACCCGATCGGGGAAAAAAAATATAAAAATATATACGGGCGAAAATGTCGATCGGAAAATACATAATTAAAGTTGCGCCGCGTTAATTAACTCGTTATAATTTGAATAGGCGAATGTATTTTACGTTTCCGAAATTGACACTCAAGTAGGCGTACACACCGTGTGCCCGCCATATAATACGCGTAACAACGAAACCGAGCGCGCAACGATTGAAAATTTCGTAAAAACGTAACGTATTATTAACTTCTCGGATTCAAATCCCCGTACACGTCGTGTATCGAATTACGAATAATAATAATGGCTCGTACACATCACGCGTTCGACTCCGCGTACGCCAGATATGCGTGTGATGATCGACGTCTACAATTATTATTATATAATACGCGCGCCGGTATATTATTTATTGTCAAACACGCGTAACTAAATACGTATATTAGTAACGTCGTATAAAATATACGAATATATTATACAATGAGAATACAACGTTATTTGACGCGTACATTGTTCCGCTATAATAATACATTATAAAAAAAAACTAATGACGCGTATAACTTTCGTTTATATCGATATGTATATGGCCGTGTGTGTGTGTGTGTGTGTGGAAACGTATTTTTATATGTCTATAACGGTCATACCGTTTTGTCAAAAAAGACTACGTGTCTAGTCGTTTTTTATGGAGACAATTTTTAAAATTGGTCGTATTTATTTTTGTCATATATATATATATTTATATCTATATCCATATATATATTGAGTGTATATGTGTGTGTGTGTGTGTGTGTATGCGCGCGTGTCCGTTTTATACAAACTACGAACGTTGAACGAAGTATACAAACACTTGAATACGAATACGATCGTACCGATATTAGCGTAGGTCGCGTACGATTTGGACGTTTAGCCGAACGTATAAGAGTTATCCGTCGGTATATTATACTTCGTACGGGAAGAATGTATCGTCGGACACTGACAACGACGTTTCTGCGTAGAAAATTGTTGACTACGCGTGAACTGCGTTCGCAGCGTATATATCGCGCTCGAAAAGTAAAAGTCGATAATTAAACGTTTCGTCGTAATTATGAAATTTAATCGGTTATAACTTAAATGTCACGTACACAACGAGAACGTATAAATGTGTAAACGTGTAAATGTGTGTACGGAGAGAAAGAGAGATTATTATCAAACGTTCAAAAATAAATTGTCCGTAGGATTTACTCGGTGGCGACTGTAAACTCGTTTTATCCGTTATTTAATTAAACCTGTCGATAACGGTGTTATACGGGTTTATGAAAACGAAAACGATTTTCTTTTTACGCGCGAAACGTGGTCGGCGTAATACGACCGCGTTCCGATTTCCTAAGTTTTTCGAATTATATTTATTGTTTCTACGCGACGCGAAAATACGAAAATCGCCCGGCCACGAATTCGTATTATACACATCGGCGACCGAACGAATTTCGCGCGACGAAAACATCGTCCGATCGTGTCGGACGTACGTTATATCGCGGCCGTCTATTTTACGGCGTTACCGTACGTATCGGCGAGCGTACTGTCTTTCGTTTTTTCGAACCTTACGTTATTTCGATACGCCGTGTAACACTCGGACTCGGATATACCGACGACGGATTTAGACGTGTACGCGGGATAACGCGTGTATCGGAATAAAATCCGCTTACAAGCACCGAGCGCGCGTATATATTCGAAACGGTTGCGAAGAAGTCTCCGTCACCGCACCGTGTCCGTAGAGTAAAAAACACGTTTTCATTTCACGCACCACATATCGTACACAATACGCGGTATTATCGTTGTTATTGTTATTATTATTATTGCCTATAACATGGTCGAACGACGTCGCCGTTGATCGAACGAAAACCAACAATACCTCGGCCGTACGTAAATACGAACGGATTTCATCCGGTGTTTCGACATCGGGCGTTACGATTGATCGTGCTACGTAATACGGTGTTCTACGAATCGGTTTTGTTTTTTTTTACAACTCGCGTTCGGAATTACCGACGTCGCCGTCGGACTTCCGCCGAATGTATCGGTACGTGTTACCATACAAGCGTATGGCCGCGCGCCCCTGTAACGTTTTCGAACGAGCGTTCCGTTCGGTCGCGTGTTGTAGACATTTTATCGAAAATACCGAAATCCGCGGTTCCGGTGTTGCACGGTACCGGTGATACGACGTCGGACGACGCGATCTCCTCCGTCAACCTTTTTCTCCCGTCTAAGGCCTGCCGTGCCCGCGAAACGACGGATTTTCGCGATCGAACCGAAAACGTTTACAAAATATATAGGCCGCAGCAGCAGCGGTGTGACCGGGACAAGTTACAAATTACGACGACGGAGGATATTCGCGAAAACGATATTATTATTATTATTATTATTATAAACGCGCGGATTTCCGCGCGTAACGCGACGTGGCCGCAATAAAAGTATACGTCATTATATAGCGACTAATGACGATAGATTACGACGCGGTCGGTTGGTCGCGATTTAACGCGGGCTCGTGATCGTAATAAAACGAACAATTTTCCGACCGACATTCGGCTCTTAAATCCGCCACTGACCTGTATAAATACGCGCACACAACAATGCGTCGTGTTTCGTATATACAGTTATTTGAGATTATTATGTACCGGGAAACGACCGTAATATTTATGTACGCGTATAGATGGAATCGAAGGGAGATGAAACGTGAACACGAAGAAGAAAAGGCGAGGAGAGACGAAGACACGTGACGGACGGACAATAATATTCGGTAAATAATAAACGATCGAAATAACGCGCCAACCGAGAGAGACAACTGGGCCGCGCTTACGGTAAGTTACACCGACCGCGTTGTTGTAGTAAATCGAGGTCGTACGCGCGACCGTTTCCGCGTGTTCCCTGCCAGGACGGCGTCCTTGGAACGTGCGTCGAATCTCCGGTTCACACGCCCGTCCCGTCGTATTAATAATTTTACGATATTACTCTCTGTCCCGTAAATATTATCGTTAATTAATGCGCGCGGGTGTGTGTGTGTGTGTGTGTGTGTGTGTGTGGCGGAGGGGAGTTTAACGGGGAATTTCGAAAAACGCGATTTACATATTCGCGCGCGATCGTAAAATTTTACGCCCGGCGCGGGGGAAGCGAATCGTTGACCCCGGCACGGAGTGTGTACGTGTGTGCGCGTGTGTTTGTGTGTAGGTCGACGAGGGAATTATTATTGTGGAAACGTTATTTCGATATATACGCGTATTACTATATAGGATCGGCGACTAAGCACAAACGCGATCACGCCGACGGAGACTTAAACGACCACTAGTAATTATAATATATACGCGATAAACGTACGTGTAAAAACGCCGTTACGTAATATAGGTGGAGTGTTTCTACGCCGAAAATAAAACGCCCGCGCGTTTATACGTCGAACGGTTGAAGCGAATTTTCGTTTTTCGTTTCGGGTTTTTTTTTTTTTTTTTAATTCGGTTTAAAACCGAACGATTCGAAAATTGCACGTTTTTAGATTCCGAACGTAACGGAATCGGTTTTACGAGTAATTTTCGGCGAAGCGTTTTCGAAGTTTTCGTGACGACCCGGACACACTCGGCGTGAACTTCGGGGATCGGTTGAACTCATTTTTCCGGAACGAGTCGCGCGTTGCCGTAGCGGAGGGACGAATGGTCGTCGGCTAGTTGTCGCCGAGTGGAAGTCGAGTCGATGGCTAAACTACTACTAGCCGGTAACGGCGAATTTCGGTCGACAAACGTATAACACGACACGACCGAAAACGGAATAAACGTCGGGAATGTAGAGGACGAGGGGTACGTTACGCGGAGATTGCGAATAGCACGGTACCGTATCGGCGGCGGCGGAAACGAAATATGTCGGCTAGAAATAATTGTAATAATAGGAAAAACAACGAGCGAAACGCGTCCGAACAATACGATATGACGGCGGCGGAGGAGAACAATGCAACTGAGAACCGTCGTTCGCCCGGGATCCGGTGATTAGACAGCGGTCAATTTGTCCGGGTACGTATATACGTAGCGATCGCCACGATCCGTCCGGGAAGTTTCGCGTTTATTGCGCAACACTCTACGGACACGGACCGCGACCGGAAAGCTTACACGTCGCGTACGTAACATGGCGTCGGGTGCCTAAGATCGTCTCGGTCGAACGCGAGACCGTCGTCATTACGCAAACGTCGTACATATCGCCCCGATTTCTCGGACGGCCGAGAAAAATCGAAACGAAAGAATTTCCGCGATTCGCCGACGTTGGCCGGTGGGGCATCCCGCCGCGGAATTCGTCGTTTGATAGCCGGTCTCCGAAATATAAAGTGACGAAATTACATAACACGGTCGACGAACTTAACGAACTCGAAATGATACGTTCCACCCGACGTGACAATATAAACTATTCACCACACCGTACGTCATATAATATTTACGTTTACGAGCGTTGCTTTTAACACGAATCTCGTCATCAGAATTGTGCGTGTTTCATATATACACGTATATGTGTATATGTGTGCGTGTGTGTGTGTGTGTGTATGAATAAGAATAGATAACGCGCGTGCAAGCCGAAAGGTTTTTATATAATATCGAACGTACGCGGGACAAAAGGATTTTACGGATTTTTCATGTCCTCGTAATAGAACGACCATTACATCGTACTAAAACGAACGCCGACGATGATCGTGGACAATGATAACGCGTTTCGTTATTTATTTTTTTTATTTTCTTCGCGTCAATATTTCAAACATTATGACGTTCGAAGTGTGGGCGACTTGTGCAGCGCGCGAACAGTCCAAAACGTATTATACATATACGCGAGTGCGCCCGTGTGGGTGAAATCGACTCGGAGGTGTTTTTTTTCGGTGCATTGTTCGTCGGCATTTCGACGAGAAATTATACCGTCCGATCATTTGCATACGCCGGGCGGCCGAATAACAATCGTTAAAAACGACCAGCTGGCGCGCGTTTCAAAAACGGAATCGAAGTGAAAAAACTTTGTTAGCGGCATAAAAAAAAAGTCCGAAACGAAACTCGTCCTCCTGACGCGTACTCCAGATATGCTAATATCGTCTTCGAGAATCCGTTATTTCGTAATGTACGGCCATGTCATTTTGAGCGTTGAAACCAAACGAATAGGTCTATCTGGACAAATGTACAGAACGACTTGTTTTCCCGAGCGATCGCGGCGGGTCGTTCGATTATTTACGTTTTATCGACTCTCGTCGAATTGGGGTACGAAATTGTTATTGCTGCTCGAACGTAACGTGACGTTAGAAAATATCGATAAAATTCGTTGACCCCGTACATACCGTAATTGTCGCGCGTATAAAACGTTTAATAATATCGAATTCGGTCTATTTCACAATCGTTATCATTGTTTTAATATCGCGTACGCGATATATAACAACGTATCGGGTCGATAATTAAAACAATTTAACGAAATCGTTTCGAAAAAGTATCCCGTGCGCAAATTAAACGCGATATGTCCGCGTATTCGCGCGTGATTAACTCTAGCGACAAGTCCGAGGACGAGTTGCAATTTGTTTAAAACTAGTTCAAGGTCGTTCGAAAAACGGAAAATGAATTGGTTACCGTTGTAAATCTGAACGCAATACGCGTAGCGTCGAGTTACGCGTTCGTCGAGAGATCGCGTCGACTATAAAACGATCGTGGTTGCGATTACTTATTACGCCGCGGAGGTGAAAATATTCGAACTTTTCGAACATTTACGCCGAACGTTCGGGACTTTTACTCGTTACGTAAAGTGGCGCGCGTTAATTGCCACCGCGGCGCGTTCGCTCGCGTAAAGACGACACGGCTGCAACGAAGCGAAATAACGACGCCGTCCGTTATTTGTTACCCGTTTTGGTGGACGTTTTTCATCCACTTATATATGTATCGGGCAAAATTGACGTGATTAGAGCGCCACCAGACCGGATAAGAACGCGCCGCGGCGCGAAAAATTAATATCGTTCGCCGCGGCGCGCTCGGTAAAAACGTAATTTAATTCTCGCGGTATTGCGTAAAAAAAATGGGTAAAAAAATACGTGTTCGTTTTACATTAAACAAAGTACGTAACTACCGCCGTTGCGTCATTATACATATATATGTGTGTGTGTGTGTGTGTGTGCATATACGCGTACATTTTTTACGTACACTGCGTCCATAATTTCGCGAGCGTCGAGTAAAAAATATTTTCTATTAATTCCCCATTCTCCGTATTTCTGATCGATTACTGGTAATTCCGTAGCGTTCTCGAGGAAACGAGTTTTTTTTGTACGCGGACGGATGGGTGAAACAAAAAAAGTTCGAAACGAGAAATTACATTTTCTCTGGGACTGGCGGCCGTTGCCGATGGTACGCGAACGACCGATTTGCGGGTCGGCTAAATGCCGAACGAAAACGAAAAACACGAGGAGCGTCGCGTACGAAGTTCCTATCCTAAATATCCGAAATGTCACGCCGGAACGCTAACCGTGAACAATGGCGCGCGTAATTAAATCGGGTCGCGTGGCCCGAGGTCGGCTCGAAAACCCGCGGCAACGTTACCAACCAAACGAAAACTGTGTACTCGACGACGTGACGACATTTAACGCGCGAAGGGGGAAACGCGTCCGAAAACTCATTTCAAACCCCCCCATCCCGATACCCGCCGAAGTTACATTCGCGAAACGTTCGTGTCTCGACGAATTGAGATTCCCTGTGTTCCCATCCGTCAGACTCGCTTAAAAAAAAAACGTCCCGTACTACGTCGATTCCTTGATTTCTCTTTACGAAGGGATTTAAAACGGAACGAAAATCGCCAAACGTTTTCGATTGTCGACGAAAACAACGCGTTGGCTCGTCCCCGTCGATCGGAAGCGACGCGATTTTCCGGTAAAACGGTTCGTCGGCGAATTGTATTGGATGGCCGCCCCGAATAAATAACGAAAACGTTCGGAGTATTTTCCGATTAAGCGGTTACGGCGGCGGTGGCGAAATTCCGTACTATCGCCGGGCGAACGAAACACGGAATTGGAACGTGACGTATAAACGAAAACGAACAAAAATCGATCGCGGCGGATCGTGCGCGTTCGATCGGTGCCCGGTGATTTCGTGTAAACGAACGTAAACACCCGTGGCGCGCCAAAAACGGCGCGGCCTATAATCGAACGGAATGTTTGATTCGTGCGCGACATTGACGGGAATAGTAGCGCGGTCGTAAATATCGTTTTTTTTCGCGCCGCTAAAAACCCGATTTTCTCTTATCGATTTTAAACGTTCACGCGGTGAACCGTATTGGAACGAGTGAAGACGACGACATTGCGGTTTTACGGCCAACTGGAGCACGTAAAACACGCGGTGTTTACGTCCATTTACGCGTTCCGGCGCTTTTCACGGTGACGCCGCGTCGAAAACAAACAGAACGAACCGGACTCGACGGTATACAAAAAAACCACGAACGTGTCGCGGGACACGCGTTTGGAACGAAATCCTTTTCGTATACAGGGTCGACCCAAGAATTTGTGCGCCAGATATTTAAACTGAGCTAAAAATGCCGATTTCAAATTTAATCGCCGAGAGCGTTAGCGTCAGAGAGTCACTGTTTCAAATATCTCAGTAAATAACGAGAATATATAACGAGAAAAAGGAATAGAAATAAATAGCCGGCAGACAAGCGGGCGAACGCAAGGAGGTAGTGAGAGACGGTGTCAGCGCGCAGAGAGGAGGCAGGAGATATATATATACACGTACATTATAAACTTGATTAACCGGACTAATTGTTGTCGTTAGGCATTCCGGTAATCGAAAATCCGGATAATCGAATGTACGAAGAAGAGGGAGAAAGAGCCCGTATATAAAAGTCTCATGCAGTGCGTGAGAGAGTGAGGTGGAGCCAGTGTGTATTGAGGGGGGAGCAGAGGCGTGTATGTGCGGGAGTAGTTATCGGTCTCCTTCATTCTCTAATTCTCTTTCGCATTTTCGTAACGTTACATTTTTTCTCGGCTACGTCCCCGCGCTGAACCCGGCATAAGGAACTTCGTTCCAATAATATAACCGACTCGATACGCGCGTGTGTAAAGAGCAAAACGGTCGCCCTCCCCTACACTCCCCCATAGCGGGCACCCCCGCGGGAAATCGAATCGCTCGCGTAATATAAACGTAAACGACAATGATTACGACGACGACGACGGTTTACCTTTTTTTTTTTTATTTCGACTAAAGGGCTTCTCGTCCGACCGCTGCGTAAAACGGAACTTACTGGATCGCGGTTTTTAATATTCCGTCGGAGGATTTTTTCGCGCCAACCTAACGCGGCTCGATTCGTGTAATGTTTTAATAAACGGCGTCCCGTGATTCTCCGCGGCGACCGATGGTCGCCCGAATTACCTGAATCGCGGAACGTTTTCGTTCGTACGGACGAACGGCAAAAACTGTTTGGCGAAAACGTTCGTACGGAATATAAACATCGTTACCGTTGTTTCTTTTCGGAATACCACGCGATCCCGGCGATTGCGCGCGTTGTTCGTGTACACAGGGCGGGCGAACGACACAAAAACGAGGACGACAACGCGCCGGTTCGAAAAGAAAGCGAGTCGCCACGCGGCGTATTTAAATACGCTCCTACGCCGGTCTACGTATACGTGTACGTCGGACGCGAATGACGAGCGCGCGGAATACGTGACGGGAACGTTCGAAACGCTTTTTTCCCTATTCGTTTCGTACTCGGGAACTTCCTGTCCCGGGACGTTTTACGTTATTATCACGTTATCTCGGCATCGCTAGACGAGAACGCACTTGGACGAATTTTTCGATTTCGATTTTAAACGAGAATTACCGTTTTTAGGATTACACGGCCACGCATACGCTCGTGTCTGTGCCCGGCCCGCTATGGTTTCACCGTACGATTCTCGAGCGTTTTGTGCGCGATTTATTCGATCGCCAATACGAACCTATACGGATTTCGCGGGCCCACCTGGCGAACGTGCGACAGGTTTTTGTAAGGGGAGGCGCTAAAAAGGAGCTGAACAATAATTAACCGACTCACCAGCATGGGCAGATGATCGACGAAATAGCACATGAACAGTATGGCCACCACGAAACTGATGCGGACGTCCTGGACCAGCGACACGCGTTTGGCCAGGCACGGGGCCCGACTGTTGGTGGACGTGACGGACACGGACGCGGCCGTGGACGGCAGGTACCGGGAACCGGGGCCGCCGCAACCGTACCGGTACGGTCTGATTGTGGACGCGGCGTAACTGTCGCGGTCGCTGCTCGTCATCAACGTGCCGGAATCGATCAGCCGCTTGGTCTCGTCCATCCGGCGAACGAGCGTACCGTCGTCCTCGGACGCGTGTTGCTGTTGCTGCGTGGACAGAATTCTCGGGGCGCCGTTCAAGAACGTGACGGGCGGCGCGACACCGGCGGCCGACGACGGTAACCGTAGTAGGTCATTCACCAGGCCGCCACGGTCCGTCACGGTCCGCGGGTAACCGGCCACGGACGTGGTGGCCGTCCGGTCGCTGCAATCGCTGACGCTGTGCCGTATGCCGCCGCCCCGACTGCAACTGGACACGGTGGATATCTCGGACATGCACGACGACAGGTCGGACGACGAGTTCACCAGCAGCGGGTTGGGCCCCTTGTTCCGGTGACCGGCGCAACCGAACGCGGCGGACGCGGCGCACACAGCGGCCAGGCACGCGTGCAACACCAACGAGAACACCGCGTACCGCCGGTCGGACGGCGGCGCGCACGGGTCCGTCTGCGCGATCAGCGCGGCCGCGCCCACGCACGCGCTCACCGCCGACAGGCTGGCCAGGTGGTACAGCAGCAGCGGGCGACCGCCGGCCGTCACCGTGCGCTTCTTGCGCCGGAGCCCGGCCATCAGGGCCAGCGACGCGAGCGTGCCGGCCTGCATGGTGTGCGCGGCCGTCCACAGCCACTGCACCGCGCTGCACAGCGCCGGTTCGTCCGGCCGGAACAGCGACAGGGCCGAACCGGCGGTGCCGGCCGCCTGTTTGGCGATCGCCTCAGCCAGCAGCGCGATGAGCAGCGGGTCGGACGGCCGCCACTGACCGCGGCCGAACCACAGCACGAGGATCGCCCAGCACAGCCATACCACGGACAACGGTCCGCCGATTCCCGTTGTCAACCACACCAATGCCTCCGAATGCATCGTTCATTTTCCTGTAAAAAGGAAAAATCGCTCGTTATTATAACGCCGGTTACGAAAAAACAAAAAACCGGTAAAAAACGCCGAATAAACTTCGGAAACGATCGGATAACCGTCGGGATTTTCCGTAATTCGATTTTTTTCTCGCTGTTCGTATGTGCCGGTTACGGTTGTCGTCGTCCCGCCGACGATATACCCTATCCCGATCAACGCCTTTCGGTCGGACGTCGATATAAAAACGAAAATTCGTCGCGTTCAAAACGTCCCCGGAAATAAAAACAACCCGTAATTTCACGTCGAAACGGCCGTAAATGTATTAATTAGCCGGAGTTACGGACGCGAGTTATTGGGTACGTCGCTGTATTTCGTATATAATACGTACGTGAACTATCGATACGATCGATTTTGCGAAGGACGAAATCGCGTCGATATCTCCGCACCGATATTGGATAAAGCGTGGCGTGCCACTGAGAAATGCGACGGTGGAACGGGAGGGAACGCGTCGAAAACAAATGACCGTCGTTTTGGCCCGTTCTATACGTAATTTTAGCGTTTTTCGTGATTTCCGTATTACGTAATATAATAATTATGTATGTACGGTATTACGCGGTAGGCTATCTCGCCGACGACGACGGTTTACGTAAAAATATACGAAAAACGAATCGAAGCGCGCGCGACAATTTTTACGTAATAATATTCGCCGGGCGGATTTACACTCGGGCTTACGTCGTAGAGAGTTCGGAATTTTATTTTGTTCCCCCCCTCCCCGAATTCCGCCGAAACGAGCGATTTTCTCGGGAATTCCGCGTCCCCGCTCTCGACGGACGGGTTATCGATTCGAACGTCGCGCCGGATGTAAGCCTATTTTGTTCAGCCCACGCGACGTTACGTACATTGTACGGCGCGAGAGTAGTTTTGTCGTCGGCCGGGACGGTTAACCGTAAACGCGGTCGGATTGCCGGCCGATTTTTCGGGATTCGCGTAACGGAATCCCGTTCCGGCGCTCGGGAAAAAACACCGACCGTATTTTCTCGGATCGTTCGTGGTCGGCCGACCCCGTCGGTCCAATCGCGGCGATAACGGCACGCGCGACGGAAATCCGTAACGTATCACGCGATCGGACTATCGTCGTTGTTGTTCGCGGGACGTTCGACAACACGGCGCTCGCTCCCCCGCGAGTATTCCGCCGCCGCCGCCGAGTACGGTAAATATATACGCGTGCGTACGAACTTCCGCGCCCGACGGAATAACAACGGACGCCGCGTGTGGGCCACGCACGATAATAACGTGCGCCACATACCGGCACGCGTGCGTGATGTTCCGCGTACGGCGGAACGGGCGTCGGCTCGACGAAAATACAAAACACGATCGCGTGTTTTTGTTTTCGTTAGCACGACCGCCGGACGGAGAAATAAGTTTTCCGTCGCGCTATTGGTCACGACCGGTTTGAACCGGCGGAACAATGGCCGCGACTGGTTACGACATTTCGCGAATGACGAGCGTTTTGGATAATAATTTTTTTCGAATTCGGATCGATTTCGGTTTCGTCTCTGTCCGAGGTACGTGAATTCCCGAAACAATCGATAGTCCTCGCAGGTTCCGCGACGGTTGCGTGGTGCGCGATTAAGTCGACCGTTTTCCCAAATGACGATTGTTACGGTACGCGGGAATAAACCGTTGTAAGAACGCCTAGGTGACGCCAATTGCGAGATACACGCCCGACCCGCCGTATACTTTGCCGAAAATGTCGTCGCTATTGGTGGCGACGTCCGTTGACGGGGACGCGTGTTCCGTTGTACGGAATACGTATGTGTCGCGCCCGTACGAAAATCGTTCGCGGCGCGATAAACTCGGACGTTTGCGTCGAATATTTTGAACCGACCAGACACTCGTACCGGGCAAACGACCGTCGACCGGCAACGGGATTCCGATTTTTTCCATTTCGGGATTTTCATTCGCCGAAACGTTGCACGACCGGCGAACGGCGTCGGACGTGCCCGTACCAGAGACGTACACGGAATATACACGCTTCGGTTCGCGCGACCCGTAAGCGAAACAATGAACGTCGGTTCACGGCGTTTTCTAAATCGCCCGACGTATACGTATATATATATATACGGCGTACGTACGTATATATGAACCGTACGTCGCGAAAATGTCCGCGTGAACCTTCCACTGGATAGTTACACGAAAAGCTAGCGAAACCTCCGTCGAGCACGCGCGTACAAAGAAACCCCGTCTGCTGTGTTTCCCACGTCGCGGGGACACCTAATCGCCGCGCCTCAAGCCGAAAAACCGTTTCGATTTCTATATAGGCGCACGCGCGTGTTCCGCTCTCCCCTCCCCCCCCAACGTACACGTCGTCGTTCCTCGCGTTGTGTTCCCGGGGACGTTCGATTTTTCGAAATCGATGGTCCGCTTTCGGCAAGGACGTACGCCCGACTTATTATTATATTAACCGTTCGTGTAATTGTATTCGTAACCGGAACGACACGGGATCCTATTATTCGATTTGGATCGATCGCCGCCGATCGTTTCGGTACGGTAATAATAATGCGGACGACAACAATGGCTCCGACACGCGGTCTCGTAACGGCGTCGTAACGTAAAATTAACGGGCCCGAAACGAGATCGGGAATCGTAACACTCACATCTATCGTCGCGTACGGTTATCGCGTTTCCGACATCGCGCCACCTACACGGAGAACAACGGAGATTCGGAGAACTTTTGCTGGAATTGCGGTGGAACACGCCCGTCGAATTCCCGCGGAGTAAAGTCCCTTGATACAATTCGAAGTCGCGCGAAATCGTAATTTCCGAACGGTTCCGTTATATTTCCGGTCGACGAGCGTTTCGGAATCGATCGTTCTCCCCAAGCGTATTCGTCTAATTAAGTCGCGAACCGGTCGGTTTTTTCGGTCCCTCGAAATCCATCACCGATTGTACCGAAGAGAATCGCCGATCCCTACGAGTGAATCCGCTCGAATTATTACGGACGGCCCCGACTCGTCGTCGTCGTCCGGGTCACACGCCGCGCGACGAACGCGGTCGCTGCCGAACGAGTATCGAATTATTTATCGCGTTGTCCTTTTGCCGCAATTTCTCCAACGGACTTTCGAACGCGAAATTAATAAAATTACGTACCCGCACGCTAAGAAGCCGTACGGCGAACCAATGCCCACGTAGAAAGCGAACGACATCGCGTAATCGGCTTGAATAACACGACGTACCTCCGACGTTAATATCGTTTTTTTTTTCTCTCTATATCGCGTTACAAGTGAACAACGCACGCGTGTACGATGATTATCGCCGCGTTTCCGGACGACACTTTTTCCAATTTCGTAACTACACCTCCCTCCATCCCACCGCCGCAGTGTTCGCGAATAAAATCGTATTTATCGTCGGCGTCTCGGCATTTCCGGTTGACACGAAACGATCGCGGAGCGTTCCGAACGCGGGAGAGGTCGAACCACGCGTACTACGCATACATTCCCGCATGTTGGGTCGTCTCGCTCCTTTCCAATACACTCGTACGTTATTATTAAACGCGCACGTGCGCGCCCGGAACCGTTCCGTACGTTTCCGCTTGTCCGTTTCGAAAGTACCAAACATTCCCGCCGCTCGTAAATAATAATAATAACGACGACGAACTCGTCGACGTCGCGCTTTTTCACGAAAACGGGCGCCGTCCGCGGAATTCGTACGCGCGTAAACACGACGATTGCCCCCTCCCCGTCACCCGGACGCGTGTAAGTTACGTTTTCGGACCCCTCCGAATTTCTCGGACGGCGCGTGCATAATGTACGAGCAAACGTGTTTAGCACGGCGAAAGGTCCCGCCGGCGTTGACTGATTGCCGTCACCGTAAACCGGTAGCGCGTCGAAAGTCCGAACGGCGAAAATTCGCGGCAGACTCGGGCCCGGGGACGCGATAATTATAGGCGCGCACGCGTGTACGGTCCTTCAGTTCCCACGGTTTCCTATAGTCGACCATTCGGACGTGCGACGGTTCGGGAAAAAAAAACGAAATGATCGAGCGACCGTCGTACGAACGCTGTAAACGGCGGTAATATCGTATCGCGGAATACGATTTAGTCGAGCGCGTCTTGCCAAACGCGATAATCGTAAAAAACGTCGCAATACCGTGCCCGTACACGAAACGGCCAGCGTTATTGGCGGAACGTTTTTGGGAATTTATTCGTCGTTGGTCGTTCAAAATACGACGACGTCGCGCGTTAGGTACCGACCCTGAACGACGATTTATTCGGCCGTGTGCGCGCGGAAAACGGTACGAAAATTCGCCGGCCGAAAACGGAACTGTATCGAGAAATATTACGACGTGGTAGGCGTCGTAAACGAATACATTCCGCGCGAGAACGAACAATTAACGGTAATCGTCGACGCCTACACGGTTTACACGAGGCCGATGGAATATCGCCGCGACGAACGGCGGCGGCGGCGGCGTGTAACGCTTTTGTTTTCGCTATTACCGGCGGACTCCGGTGAACAGATATCTCGAACGAAGTCGAGAAAACGCGCCAGGTCGACTACTAATCGTCATTATTCACGCGGGGGATCCTATTTAATTTAATTTCGAACACGACCGTGAACGTTTTCGTATTTTCAACGTTAATAATACCTCGCTTTCCGGTCGGCCTTAAAACGGGAACGGACGTTTCTCCCCGTTCAATTTACGTGTACGGATATATCGTTTTATTTCTATCGCCATGTCGTCACGCGCCCAAACTCCAACCGTAAGTACCGTCGTGGTCGGTAATCGCGGCGCTGTAGATCCGCCGTCCGTGTTTCGGCCAAGGTCGGCGCCGCCGAGATCGTAAACGGCCGACGCGCTTATACGATACGAAAACGCGTCGCGTATTCGTACGTTACGACCAGTGGGAGGACGGCGATTTGATTCCCTCGAGAAAACCGCCGCACGGCGTTCGCGCCGTAAATCGGTCGATCGTCCGGACACCGGGCCGTCGGACGCGTGTTCCGTTCGGACTATTCCGTACGATAGGTGTGGCGAAAAACCGTTCAAGTACTACGTCGTCGTCGTCGCCGTCACACCGAAATGAGCGATTCGCTTTCGTCTCCACCGCCGTCCGTTCGCTTTGTTCATCCGAATAGCGTACGCGCGTATTTATAAATACGCGCGGGAACTTCGTATAAATGCCTCCGTGGCCTTGATCGTTTGACTTCGGGCCACTTTCTCCGCGCCGCAGCGCCAAATGTGGCACACGCACGACGACTGATCGCGAAATCGTTCCGATCACGACGATATACGGAGTTATCGATATTTTTTTCGAAATACGCCTCCGCCTCGTTTAGTGCCGACACGATCTCCGTTACACCCATACTCGTACATATATATATATATATATATGTATAAGCGCCACATCGTCTCCGGTGGAGCCAGGGTATTAACCGTGCGGAGCAAATTGCCATAAAAACGAAAAAACGCGGACTGTTTCGGCGCGCTAGCGACGGTACACAACAATAGTCACGAGACGAATTCGAAACGCGTAAATCGCGACAGAAACGACGTTTACGTATTTAATTACGTACGACGACCGGTACGAGAGAGTTTTTATTGGACGCGACGACGACGACGGTATATTTTACGGTCGACGGGGAGTCTCGTATACGAATATAAATTTTCACTACCGTATCGGGCGAATTGTCTCCGGCCCGTTCGCGAGAATACGATGGACGCGCGAACAATGAACCGTGAAAGACACACTCCGTCGTGCTTAGGCTATATACATGTACGAGTATACGAGACGCGGCGACGGATGGAAAATCCGTACGACTACGCGTATAATTGGAGCGCTTTCGTCGGGGAAGGTACGTCGTCGAAAGAATGCGCGCCGCAGCGGCCGCCTTGGACGGAAAACACGCGGGTGAAAGCGTATTCGTACGTATATAATAAATAATGCATACAGTACGTGACGGGGACGAACGTTCGAATCGGCGGCGCGCGAGGTACGCGTTAAATACCGGTATAAGAAAAAAAAACGCGAACGGTTTTCCTTAAAATCGGAACGGATTTTTGCGAGAAAAAAAACACGTTAGCCGACGACGTATCCGAAGAACGCGTCGTTACGCCGGATTACCGTATCGATGTGCTAACGGATGATACGTATATATCGTAGTATGCGTATTACCCGTCGGGCAACCGTTTTTGATAAACTGAAACCGTTACGCGGCTATCGGTCGATAATTGTTGACCGTGCGCGCGTATCGGACAGTCGTGTATGAAATCGAAATGAAAAGCGGACGTCGAAACTCTCATCGCGCCCCCTTTCTCTCCGCGCGTACGAAGCAGAAAAATCTCACGATTATCGTCCCGCTAATTATTAACTCTATACACTAGGACGATATAATCGTAATATTATTATTATTATACACTCGCGCGCTCGTTTCGTTCCAGATATATGAGAACCGCGCATTATTACGATTCGCGTAGACGGTGAAATTCGGTTTCGTGCGTATATCGTATAATACGACGAACGCGTATAATCGTCGAAACGATTCAAAAGCGCGAAACAATAGCGTTTATTTTTATATTTCACGGAACGCGAATTCGAAAATAATTTATATATTTTTTTCCCGAACGAATTTCGCCAACCCCGCGAGTACACGAAACAAACGTACGAACACGCGCGCTCTAATATTTCCCTGTCGCGTACGCTGCGCGTGCGACTTAATCGTTAATATAAACGGAGGGGATTCGTTGTCGTCATATATATATATATACACGCTCGGGCATTAACGAGTTGATAATAAACTCCGTACGCGTTTTCGATATCGTCCGAACGCGCGGCGCGGGCACCTTTGATAGACGTGACGAATTGAATGGACCGTCGGACGTTCGAAAACGGTCGCCGGTCGTTTTTCTGGACGTACAACCCGACGATTTCGATAGGGTTTTCGTTTCCCGATTTCCTCCGCGCGTTTAAAACAAAACCGACGTTCGCGGCGATGGTGGCGCGAAAACGTACGCGTTTCCGACAAATTACAATGTCTTTCGCGCCACATATCGTCGTCCCTACGATTAGACGAGGTTAACTTTTGGCTAAGTCGCTTCTATCACGGAGTCAATCTCGACATTTCGTAGTCGACGAAATAAATAATACAAAAACGATTTTGTACATTTTTCGTATATAAACTCGCCCGGCTTTATCTACCTACGCACACGTGTATACATATATATATATTATACGCACGTACCGAGTCAACAACACGCGTTGTACTACAATAACAATAATATTATTGTTTAGCGCGCCGCCAATTGTGTATTATAATTATACGTTTTTTTTCCACGTACAAAGCTTTATAATACGTATATAGGCACATACGGAGGTTCGGTCGCGTGTATATATATATATAGACTCTGGTGTAACGCGATGATTAACGAGTGACATTTATCAGATTTTCGCGTTTCTATAGCTGGAGGTAAGTATATTTTTACAGGTGGGCCGCGGTTAATGGAAAACGTTAAAAACGCGCCGCGACCGTATTATTCTGGAGCGTCCAAGAGCGCACGCGCGCGTACAAAAATACGAGCACGCGCTTTCGTTTCTACGGGCTACGAAAAAGTGAATATAATCTCCCGTCGACGTTTTCTTCATAAACGCGTGTGTAAAATCTCTTCTCTCCTTTCCGACGAGCGTTTATCGGAACGAAAACGCGACAACAACAACAACAACGACGACGACGACGAAGAAACCGGTATTCGTTATAATTCTAACGGACAAAAAATTCTATTCGCGCCAAACGTCTAATTTTACCCATAGACGTATTTTTGTTTACGCGTATTATATCCGTTCCACTTGTGCGCACTATACAAATACAACCGCATATCCCCTCCCCCCACCACCCCGGTGCGGTTTCTCCAGCCGTAACGTAACAACGACTCCGAAAGGTTCGAAGACCAACGAAATAGTTCGCACGAAATAGATAATACATATATATATATATATATATATCGCTTAATATAACGATAATGTGCGTAGACCACGCGAGTATTGGTTCTTTCTCGAATGTTATATCGTCTATATCGTATTTATACGTACACACACACACACACATATATATATATATATTTAATTCGATTCTAGTGGTCGTCGACATTTCGCCGTTTCGACTTGTAAAACAAATATCTATATATATAAACGCGATTTACAGTCGGCCGTGTACGTATAACGAATCCGTTTACGAAAAAATAAAAACGCACGTAAAAGCGTAGCCTCGTGTGTAGACAATTAACCCCTTCCATCATAAACTTTCTACACGCGCCTTACGCGTCCGCGGTTCACGAGAAACGATCGAATTCGATACGAAATTATCCGTCGTTGGTATTATTAAGGATTTCTCGCGAAACAGATGGGCGACCGGGTCGTGTACGTCAAACGCGCGCGTCGACGGCCCGAAGTAATATTTATTTTATTAACGCGGCGTGGCGGGTTATTATTATAACATACGCGCGATATACCGCGTTCGATTCCGAAACGTGCCTTTCGGATTATCCGACGACGAATTCTGAACCGAAGAGAAATTGTCCGTAATAACGATAAACGGATAATGGACAATTAGCGCGAACAGGATATTTTCGTTTACGGTCTTCTTGTGTTGCGAACGTCGGCCGAACTTTGTGGCCCGAACGTTCCCGGCAAATCGGTAAAATACGTAAACGGGAGGGGGGAGGAGGGAGAGGCGTGTCGGAACTAGTATCCGTGTGGACGTACCGTAAAATCAAAACGCTCGCCGTGTATATACCGTACGTTATTATTTATGCACGAGCGCGGGAGAGTCGCGAGTTTCCTAAATGTTTTACGTGCGGTAACGAATAATAATTAATATATTCTAATACGAGGCGTACCCAATTAAAACACGTTCGACGCACGTAATTGTATACGCCGTCGTATCGCAACCACGGCAGCCGATTTCGAAAACAATACCGAAGTAAAGTAAACGTTGTCGGCGGGAGGACCGAAAGAAGGAACGAGAACGGGAAACGGTATAAACTTTTGCGTAAGACAGACGATCCCGATTTCGCCGGGAAACGCGCGTTGTGCACGTACGTCGTGTCGAAAAAAACGACGGCGCGTCGATCGATTTTCGGAAAATCTCGACCGCCGTATCTATAACGACGGCATCGTGCCACGCGACGTACAATTTATATATATATACAATACGTACGTATGGTTTTTTCGTCTCTTTTTTTTTTTACCGGTTCTATATAACGCTCGACGGATTATCGGATGTTTTCCGTCGACATTATTTAACGTCGCGCCGCGAACGAAACCATTACGTATGCATATCCGTCCGTCCGGCCGTCCGTCCGTGGCAAAACAGCCGTGACCTACGTGATGCGTAGTTTTTTGTCGTTATTATTATTATTCGGGCGAGTATAATAAAAATATACGCGACGAATTTCGTTTATTCTACGGACCCGGGGCGACAGAAACGAGACGACGGAATTTCGGGAAAATGGTTAACAAGTAGGCCGGGTCGAGACATCGTGAAAGGAAAGAGAGTAATAATAAAAATACGAAACGAACGAAACGAAAAAAAAAACGATAATAAAATTACGAAAATACGAGTTCGTTCGGTCCCGGTTTTACACGTATATACATATATACACGCGTTTACAACGAATTTGTTTCGACCGAAAACCGAAAATCGGAGGGAAAACACCCCTCCCGTCGTTGATGACTACAGCCGCCCGTGTTCAACGACGGTCGTGACTACGTATAACACGCGTGGACGCCAAAATTACGCCGCGCGTATTTCCTATTTCCCCGTCGACCCCTCCCAGCGGATTCGTTCGTAGTTGGCGTATGTGTATATATATATACGGCGTGTGCAACAACCGCAGCGCGTTTATAATATATCCGTCGCGTAACGATACAAATTTTTGGTCCGAGGACTCCGAGCCGGTCACGTATCACCTCCGGTTCTAGGTCGACGGTCCGACGGTAACGTTCGTAAAAAATAAAAACCCGCCTACCACCACCCGGTTGTGCCGCGTACGAGTATATAAAAAACAAAAAAATGATACGCCGCCGCAACAGCACCCGCGCAGACGACGACCGTCCCGCGAAGTGAAAGAGTAGCGCGCGCGCGTGTCTGTATGTGAGAAAGACAAGAACCGTGTCACACGCGGGACACGAAAATAATACGAAAACGGCACACGATCGCCGGCCGAACAAACGTACACACACACACACACACACACACACACACACAAACACGCGGCCGAGTCGTGTGACCTCGATCTGGATTTACGGGCATAGATCGGCCGCGGCGGCCGGGCGTACGATCGCTGTGAAATCCGATCGGGCGGTACTGGAAATAAACGGTGTATACGATTTCGTCGCGTTTTTGGTTTTTCTATAACGAAACGCCTACGCACTCGACGCGCGGGTCAAAAAGCCACGGCCTCGGTCAGACTTATCTATATATATATATATATATATACATAAATGTAACACGCTCGTACATTATATTCTATGCGCTGCGTGGCAAACCGTCGTACTATACGGGCTTCACACGGAGGTAAAAATAAAAACGACGCTATAATACCGTATATGTGTGTGTAACGTCGAAGACAATACGCGCGGTGTAACAGCGATAATAATAATAATAATAATAACGAAGGAAGGCGCGTTAACTCGACCATAATGTGACTCGATCAAAACGGGAAAAAAACGTGTCGAAACCATTAGCAGCCATTAAACGTTCGTCGTCTCGTCGTTAATAAATCGAGGAGAAACGTATATATATATATATATATTATGCGCCATCCCATTTCTCGTAAAATATCGTATCCCCCCCTGCATATTGAACATAGAGTACGCCACGTGCCCAACACGTGCGGAACCGGAGATGATTTTCTAATTTTAGCCGACAACGTTTCGGGGTGCGTGGCATCGGTTTCGTAACCATAACTCGGGTATCGCGCGTGTTTCTAAACCGAGCGCGTCCACTTTTTCCAAAACGGTGTCGCCGCGAACGTGTTATCCTACACATTACACGACGTACTCGTCGAGTATAGTTTCTGGAGTCGCGAGCCCGACATCGCCCGTCGACGGTTTCTCTTTCGAGACGGTTTGGTCGTTACCGGTGGCGCCACCGAGTACCGACCGGAATTGGGCACCGCGGCGTGTATTTTCGTCACGACGTGGGAATGCGAGAATCGAACGATACCGAGATGTGAACGAAAACGCCGAAAACACGTCGTTTAATATTACGTCGGTTCGGTACATCGTGCCTAACCCGTACGACGGTACGATCAGTCGGTCGACTGTTGTTGAGGTCACGGGAGTCGTCTTAACACGCGCGCGCGCGCGATTGACGACGAAACTATTTCGAAAGACGCGGACGACAACGCCGCCGAGCTCGCGGCGTGACATTTACGGTGTGTGTATGTGTACGCACGTAGGTTAGGTTAAGCAAGACGCGCACGACAGTATTCAATGGGTTACGAATACGGCGTTTCTATAGCGACATTATTAACGCGTTCGATAAACGGCGTTATTTTCGCGTCGTACGCGTACACTTTTCGTCCGGACCCCGTGCGCGTTTTAAACGGCCGCGGCCTCGACACGAACGGCACTCGGGCGCCACCGTAATACCGGTTGAGAAACGGTAATCCGTCGTGTCCGCCGCCGCCGACCGTTGTTCTAAAACGACACGTTCTGTTTTCGTAAACATTCTGGAGAATAGTCCGACCCTGTGCCGTCCGTCGGATGCGCCGGTACGACGTCCGCCGGCGACGAAATAAAACGACGTTATTACGGCGAATTCCACGGGCGCGGAAAATGAGAAAATCGTACCGGGTCGCTCGAAGCGACGAATTCCGTCGTGACGCGCGGTAATAATTACTGGCCGGTAAACGATGCCGCGGGTTAAAAAAAACGACGGTTACTCTTCCTCGGGGGGGAGGGAAAGGACGTGAAAAATACCAAACGGCGTTTAATTTTAGCGGCGAGTTTGTATACGCGCGTAACGCGTTCGCCATTAGAGTACCCGCCAACGTTAATTAATACCGCGCGAATCGAATTTGTTTATTTTCGTACGTATATATTCGAAACCGTAATCCCTTAATATTGTGTTTACTTTCGGGACTAAACAGGATCAACCAACGACCGCCGAACTTAATATAAATATATATATACACGCGCACGCGTATACGATTTTCCGACCGCGTTTTCAAACCGATTTGTCGTAGCCCTCGGGCAACGATTTTTCGATATACGTCGACGAAAACGATAATCGTCAATGGGGAGGGGGGATCGTATACGCATCCCCGGCCGAAGAGGGCTATAATCCCTTAACCGCCGGTATTCACGCTCCGATGGATCCGTCCCAAACATAAGCCTGATGGTCAGTTATCGGAAGAAAAAACGTTTTCTTTTTCAAAACGGAGTTAACGTCGAATCGTATATTTGAAAGCCGCGATAAATTATTATTCCGTCCGGAAAACGATTCTGAATAAAGCCCCGGCTTATCGAAGAAAAAAATAAAATTAAGAACCTCCCTCTCCCTCCACCATTATTAACGCAAATAATGGCGACTGTTTTACGGCGCGTTCGAAAAGAGTAAAACGCAAAAAGCCGTTTACGGATGTTTCGAAAAAATTGGCCTTCGAAAACTTCCGAACGTTCGGAAAAGCAGAAAGTCCACGATATTAGGTACGACGGCGTTTATTACCGTCCGAAATTCGGAAAGCG
The DNA here is from genome assembly GCA_025469175.1 of Geopemphigus sp. TES_GeoC_2020. Classification (NCBI taxonomy): domain Eukaryota; kingdom Metazoa; phylum Arthropoda; class Insecta; order Hemiptera; family Aphididae; genus Geopemphigus; species Geopemphigus sp. TES_GeoC_2020. Next base: position 11,143 of record JAIPRN010001866.1, on the reverse strand, counting down.
TTCCCCGGGCGAAAAACGTTGTAAACGCGCCATCGAACTCTTCGGTTTTCGCGGAATTACGATTTTTTTTACGCGCTAAATCGTTTCGTGGTCCGCGGATGTCCGGGCCGCTGGCGGCGGGACAGGCGCGCCAAGTGGACGAATAACGACGCGGAAAACGATAACGAAACCGGGTACGTGACAATTACATTTTGATACGGCCGAACTAACTACTACTACTCACCAGTGTCTCTCAGGGTGCCGACGAACGTGTTAATCCACATTTGAACGAGCGCGGTGTACGATATTGACGATTTTCGAAAATAATAGGCGAGCGCCGGTCGGATCCGATGCGACGTAATAATAAGGGAAACAATCTCGAAACGGCCCGGGAAAAAGAATACATTCACAGAACGTTATTCGGCAACGTCGTCGTAAGACCGAACGATATTGGCGTTTCCGCGGGATTATCGGCACTCGAGTCGGAGGGCGCGTTCGATACAATCTGACCGGTGTACATCGACGGCGACAAAACGTACCGGACACGCTAGAACACCGAACAGACACTGGCTGGTACGTACTGTGTGCCGACGGACTCGGCGAGCGCGGTTCGGCGACGGCAATAGTTAGCGCTCGTCGGGGGAACGCACGCGGTGACGACGGCGGCGGCGGCGGCGGTGGCGGCGGCGACGACGACGACGACGACGACGGTCCGACCGGCGTAGTTTCTCGTCGGGGCAACGTCGGCCGGTTGTAAACACGGCGGAGAAAGAGGATCGAGAAAATACGTTCCGTAAAAACAAAATTACGTCGCGTGTTTTTGTCGACCGAAAGATATATACGCGCGCGCAAACGTATATACATATCCGACGAAGAACCAACAACGTTATTTTACATTTCTAACGCGTTTTATTCAACGCTGCACGCGCGACCGTCTCGATCGAGATCCGTCGATCTCGTAATTTTTTTTTACGCGAACATTTCTCGTCTTTCGACCGTCGAATTTTTTTTTTATCCGTAGTTATCCAACACACACACACACACGCACGTATAAGATTATATACGGGCGCGTCCTACCCATTTGCTTGTCGAACCAAAACAACGGCACGATTTATCGAATTATCGTCCCATCATTATCCCCCGGCGCGACAATTAGGCGCGCGCGCGTTTACGCACGGGGCAAACGGTATTCGCGCCGACTTTGACTCGAAAACATTTGGAAAACGGCACGCGATCGTCACAACACATTATTGCCATCGCGTACCGAAACTACGCGATAGCGTTAGACGGCGAACTCCGTTATTTACGTGAGTAGCCGTCCCCGTGCGCGGTTTCGCGCGAACAAATCGCCAAATAGCCACCTACGACGAAAAGCAGTGTATCGCTGGCGCCTTTAGACGACCACGTCGATTCACCGAAGTTTGAGAAAAAAGAAACACCACCCCGCCGCACCGTCACCCACCATACGGAGGTATTATAGTAATCGGAACGGTTAGACCGTTTTTATTTCCCGGCCATCCGGTCGGACGTTCGACATCGGGACCGCCGAGAGGACGGGTGAACTTTAAAGACGAGGGTCCGGACGTTTAGCAATTTCGTTCGCGACGTTACGGCGTATATACACGCGTATGAAAACGAAACGATAAATGTACGCGCCGTTACGTAATCTAACGGTTATTACACGACAATAACGCGTTCTTTCGACTTTTTTCCGCCACAGCCGTTTGTTTTTTTCTTTTTAATAACCTTCCGCCAGCGTTACGTTATTTATACGTTACGCCGTGCCCGTCACAAAACGGTTATCGAGTGGGTGTGTGCGTACGCTTTCGGACGCGAGAAAAGTCGAGTCGTACGCTGAATGGCCGACGATAATGCGGTTGTGGGCTCGTCCTCCGCCGGACCATGGACGTTCAATTATTTTCAATAAGCGTTCAGAAATTGTCGTCGGCTTTCGTCCGAAACGCGCGGCGTGTGTCACGAATACACATATTATAATCTCACGGGACACGAAAAGAAAAATAAGACCTATTCAAAATATGCAGAGTAGCCGGCGAACGGCGTACAAATAATTACGTAACGACGTTGCGCCCGGAATAATACGGCCATTACGCGTTTACGGTAAAACCGTTCGGTCGCGGTGCAAATAATTAATCGCGTTTTAATTTTGAAACAAAATAAACAACCTCGTCGAAAAGTATTATAAATAAACGCGCGCGGCCGTATTATTATAGTTCGGTATACGAAAATAATACGCGCGCACAAAGGAATTCGATTTACAATAGAACACTTCGGGAGAGAAGGCCGTACCTTATATAATAGAGATATACCGTGCGTGTGTGAATACAGATAGTGTCGGACGTGTGTAGTACGTATTTTTTCTATTTTAATTTAAGAGAGTTTTTTAATTCGGAATTTATTCTTGACACGAATCTCGCGCGACTATAATTTATAATCTACGATCACGGAACGGTTCGTACGTAATAGCGGTAAATACGTCGGGTGACGAGAACACGGCTATTTGTGTGTGTTATTCTACCGTTTTCTACGTTGAACAATCCCCCGAATCCTTTCGACTCCACCCGTGCAATTGTAACGCGTCGTATCTATTTTCGACACGACGACGAACAGCTTATAGTCTAATAGTTGCGCGTCGCGTCGGTTTCGCGGTACAATAGGACTGTGATCACTGTGATCGCCGCGCGCGCGCGCGCGACGAAAATATGGAAGATGACGACAACGACGACGGTGAGAACGTACGATTACCACGTCGCATGCGCGCGAGCGTAATTCTTTAATTAATGTATCCCGCGACTCGGGAAAGGCAATACGTTTGTTTCGACTTTTCAAGGTTCTCGGCACTTCGAAGCTATACCGTAATTATTGCGCCGAATAATTTATTCGAACGCGTCACCCGTACGTTCCGTCCGAAAACGACCGTTCGTAATAACGAAACAACAACTTGCACCCACGCGACGAATTCGAGGTACGGCCTCACACAGTGGTTCGTATTTGTTTTCATTCGTCCAAATTGTCGACTATTTTTATCGGTATTCGACATACGCGTTATATTAACGCGATTGAAAGGAACGAAAACATTTATTTCGTGTATCTATATCACTATAATACGGTGGCGTATTTATAGGGAGAGGGTGTTAGGAGTTTTCAAACCCCCCCCGCAGAAAATGTTCAAAGATCTCGAATTTTAAACGTGTCAGTAATATAATTGTAAGTAGTTGGTTTATTTTGTAAATTATAACGAAGACAACGAAATATTTTAACATTCTTAAAGTAATTCTTCGATTTCGTTCATTTATTTTCGTATAGAACTATTTCTAAAATTCTAATAAAACCGGTATACGATAATATTGATGTTTCAAAATTATTTCGTTATTATGACCCCCCCCCAAAAAAAAAAAAAAAGTTTGTAAATACGCCACTGTTACAATGTATATTTATACACGCACGTTCGTTTACTATTGTAAGCACTTATCGACCATATTTGTACGTTTGTTTTGTATGGAATAAATTGTTGCCACCAACGAGTGTGACGAAAAATATCGATTATTTATACGAAAAACAATTGTACTCTATATCGGACGTATAATACAAATTTCCGGTATAAGGGCTAATCAGGTCTTGTCGGCGTAAAGTCTTTAACCGTTTAAAAGAAAATTACGCGAAAATTAATTTCGAATAAAAATTACAAACTTCGCGTTCTATTTGAATTACTTTGTTCAAAACGAATGTACGGCGAACGTTTAATTTACAACTGGGGTTTTTTTTGGTTTCGGTGTTTTCGGAAAATAAATAACAAGTAATAATATCGTAACGTAGTATTACCGTTCGGGTTCGATATTAGCGAAATTGCGAAACGCCGTTAAAACGTAGAAACGAAAACGCGAGACCAAATAACCCGACTACTACCGGTACCTGCATGACCGTATACGTATTACGGTCAATCCGGACTGTAAATAAATTAGGACGCCTAATCGAAAATCGGTTATCACGTCCGTTATTACGGCCCGTGAGACACGTGAACTTAAATGGAAATCGCTGGACGGAGAAAAACGAACTGCGCGCGATTCCCGCCTATGTACGCGCACCGTCCGATTCCCGTTTGATTCGACGCCCGAAATCCTACGCGCGTAACACTGTGGCCGTGGATCGTTCGGGCGACGATTGTTTCGGACGATATTTACATTTTCGCGCGTGGCGCGATCCTTTGCCTACGAATCCGATAAATATATATCGACGTGATGGCGCAATATTGCCGTAATATGTAAACGCGTCGAGTCACCGACGTCGTCAACCGACAAACAGAACGTGTACGGATTACCGCGATTCCAGCGCGTGTTGACGACAATCGGGTTTTCGTTTTTGGCCGTATGTTCCGGTGATTATTCGCCGGATGCGTTAATCGATCGCGGACAGGTAAAACGATCGACCGGCCGGGTCGAGTAGAAAAAAAAATTACGAAACCTAACCGTCCGAATAGACGAACGGGATACGCGCTCGAGACTTAAGCGGGTATACCCTTAATAAAACGGCCGCTTAGGACGGCGAAATAACTTTCGCGAGATCACTGCGCTCGCGCCCCTTGTTGTAATAATCGCTTAAGCCCCGCGTGCGCGCGTATACCAACGGCCGGTTCGCTCGATTATTTTTCGAGTATAATCCGAATAAACGGTCCGCCGTTTACCCAATGTAATATATATATATAGGCGATAAAGTCGCGGTACTAATCGATTCGCTTGAAAAAAAAGCGTTTTTATATTTTATATTTTGGTCTCTTTTAATTGACGAAAATTCGCGCGAGTTCGTGTCGTAGTTCTCGAAATAAATACGCGGGCGAAAGCCCCCTTGAAAAACGTTAGAGAAACGTAACGGACGTCCGTTCGCGTTGCTATAAATATCGAGAATTTGAGCACAAATTTCTTACGTAAACGGCGGAAAAACGGACGGTTTTTTTTCGGCTAGTTTTTACGTAATTTTTTCAAAACGTTCGCGGCAATAATCGACGACGCGACTTTTACCGCGTCCGAGTAGGGAGATGGGCACTTGTACGAGCGCGTGTTTACGAAGATTTGTATCTTCTTTGGGGCAGAGGAAAGGGAAAAATTGATCTACCGTACTATACCATTTTCAGAACGCACCGGGCGACGGATTAGAATCGGACCGTGTTCGCGCGTGTACGCGTGTTGCCAGCGGCGGCGTGTACGATATTTCGGTACTCTGCATAATAGCCGCGCGGCTCTATGACTGCGACTGTTGTCGCGTTGGCGTAACTACGACGCCAACCAATGTCCAAATCACAGAACGTCTGGCGTACGACAGAGGGTCCCAGGAGTTTCTCCGGTGATCATTCGGATGCCGCGGCGCGTTCTTATTCTGAAAATGGCAGAGAGCGCCGTGTTAAAATACGCACGTTTGCAGAGCGGCCCGGCGGCGAACGGCTGACGGTATTATTATTTATACGAACACGACGATATTTTTAAACGATCCGTAGGATCACCGCTGTCGTTCCGAAAAAAAAACAACACAAAATTTACACGGATCGATTTCGTTTAACGCGATTACCGGTGTATTCTCGTATGCGTTACATTCGACGCAGTGTCGCGATATTGTTTTTTACCGCGACAATAGCCAAGCCCTAAACGACTAAATGTATATATACGTTATATGTCGAATTTAAATCTCGTTTTTTTTTTTTAAATTATCCGTCGTTTATTAGCGATTAGACGTTTGAATATCGACGAGCCGATTTCGTAAAAAAATAATATACGCTTTTTCGCCGCCTACGCGACGTTTCTTCTAAATCGATTCGTTCAACTTTTACTCGAATATTAATTCGTACGTGTCCTACTACGAACGTCGTTTTTAGCGAAGCCCCGATAGCCACGTCGTAATACATCGCACGTACATCATTCGTCCGAGGCTGACTGACTCAATCCCGGCGTCGGTCAGTCGAACGTGAACGGCTTTGACTAGCGAGCCGGATTTCGGCGACTAGGCACGTTTCTGAAACGCACGTTTAAATACGATCGAGTTGTTGTCTCGTTACGAATACAGTGTCCGCTAACGTTTTAACGGCGGGTACGGTCGAACGAACAACGAACGCGAATTTACGAAATAAATCGTAAAAAAGTAGAACGTAGGCGGGCGCTTAATGAATAAACATTATCGCGGTCGCTTCGGGTGCGTGTAAATAAAATGTACGACCAGTCTGACGTTACGATATATAATGTAGGGAATATATCCACTTAACTATAGACATTATTATTGTTATTTTTGATAAAAGGAAACCGAGTGAAAGTACAATAATACCTATTACGTAAGCAACTCGCCGAGCCCTTTTTAAATTACGCGCGTTTTTTTACCGTTTATAATGTACGTACAATACTAGGCGACTTATATAGTTTTTATTAAATTCCGTTAAAAGGAAACGCAAAAAAAAGGAATTCCGTACGCGTTTAAAATAATTCGCGTGATGAATCGCGCCCGATACAACGAAACGAGATTTTTTCAAATAAAATCCCCCCGAGTCGCGTAATTATTTTCTATTAATAACGCACGTTATTACGCTTGCAGAACACGCGATCGTCGCTAAATGGAAGTCCGAAGAAGTCAATAACTGTTTGGACATTCTATTTTGGAAACTTTCGGTACTTAATGTTTGTAACGTATATAACTAGTTTGACTTTTAATTTTAAACCGAGCGAAAAACAAACGAGATACGAAAAAATCGATATTGAATTTCGGATAAACTCCTTCCCGAGTATTTATATTTTATTTGGAGATCGACGAGCACGTTCGTAGCTCGCGACGAAAATTGCGTTATTTACATACGTCGAAGTTTAAATTAACCCACATGTTTTTTGAACAAATCACTGAAAAAACAACGGGATGCGGACTCGTATTTACGTAATTTACTACCGAAGGTAACAAAAAAATAAACGTTTCCTCTCAATTATTTTGCTATCTGACTCGGAGTACCTTAATAATATATTACAAGTTATTTCTTGTAGTAGAATTATAAAATAAAAACGATGTAGCGCGTCAAATGATTGAATATTATAGGCATATAATATCCTTTCCATAGACTGTTTTACTATATTAGTAACAATATTTAGCAAAATTGAACAAAAATATGAAGCACGTTTGATAAAAGACAAAACAAATCAGGATTACAATTTTCATTTTTAACAGATAATATAATACATAAGTCTGCTTATGAATAAAATTGTATATCTATTTTATTCCTTTAATACTAATAAATACGTACATATTTCTACATCTTAATGCACAAATTGAAAATGTTTTACAATTTTTAAAAAGTTTACATTAGGAAATTATTTTATTTAGTTTTCTTTGTGTTTGTAACTGATACTATAGTATTTAAATACTCATGATGATATTTCAAAAATTCCAAAAAAAACGTGGGTATGTCAGTAATGATTTTAAATAAAACTTCATTAACATTTCCATTTTATTACGAAATCGCCTACAGTTCATACAAAACCAATTAAAAACCAATAATTGTTGCGAAAATTTAAACCAGTATATATTTTTTTAATTGACAATAACATTTAAGTACGTAAAAAAAATTTAAATATCAGACTTTTTGTGTACAAATTATCGAGACTTCAACATTTTGTCAAACTTATAATAAAATGACAACACAAGGTCGTTAAAATTACAAGATTTACCTGTGTATCCTCAACCTCTTATTATATATTCAAATATCATTTAAAGTCTGCGTGATAAACAAAACGAAAGAATTATTTATAACAGTTATTTACATTAAATTTTTTAAAGTAAAATGAATCACGCATAATTGTTTCAACTTATTCTATATTGATACAATAACATCTTAAATATCTATTTCATTTTTAAATTAATCTTCAGTGTATTCAACAACAACAGGAGCTTCGTCTTCATCTTCTTCATCTAACCCGCTAAATTCCCAACCGAACTTTTGTTCCAAAAATCTTTTTGCTTGAATTATACCATCTTTGAGATCATCCTCCAACAATATGTCACTAGTTTCCAATGTTCTGAAGAATTCTTTTAAACCGTTATAAATAACATTGTTGCTTTCGACAATGTCCACCAAAAAATCTTCAGGCACTGTTTCCAGTTGATGCCGTACTGCTAAAAGAAACTTTGCAAAAAACGTTTGGTCCTGAGCAATTGCTTCTTTACTCATACAAAACAACTGAAACAACTTTTTCCAGCGCTCAAAAGACTCGTAACTTAGACCAAGAAGAAAACAAATGTATGAAAATTGGAGTTCGGCCAATAAATCAATTTTACTAGAAAAAAAAATATTCGTATAAATTATGAAAACCAACTATAAAGACGTAATAATTACCAATCGTGTTTTTCAGCCATCCAACAAAGTATGTACGAGGTATCGAGCGAATATTTAGTGATTTCAGAAAGTGACGAACCAGGTGGATAATGACATTCCGGAGGTTCGGTAAACCTATACAAATATAATGTAAATACGAGTATAATATTTATATATGTATGTATCAACTTAAAGAAATATGCATCACTTACCTTATTTTACTTTCTTTTTTCGGCACCAAGTTTGGCAAACGCTCATATCCAATGTCCGTATCACTTCTGATCGGACCCCATTTTCTTCTTTTCTTTGTGTTTTCGTTCACAGATGCTGGAAACAATTCCATCGCTGACCGGATCAGTTTATTTTCAGGACACAATCTGTCTACTAAATTATCTATAATTAAAAAAAAACCGATACAAACAATTAATAACAGCCCACAATAGCGATGCGATATTTTATTATTTGAGCTTGTTATAGTGTCACTTAAATACCGGTGAGTAGTGATGACAAGCCTTTCCACTTCGTGAGTTCTTCATACGGATATGGTCCTAAACAGTCATCGAAATGCAAAACGTTCATTTTGTACCACGCTAATTCCACCCGAGGGACGTCCATTAGCTGTTCGTCGAGTGCATCCCATTTCTTGACGAAACATTCCCCCTTTTTGAAACTATGGAAGAAACCGCACCGCGGAGCTGTGTTACCATACTTGTCCGTGGCGCTGCGTGAAGAGAACGCGATTAATCGGCCGATTCATTTCACGGAATTGTGCCAAAAACGTTACCTGTAATACACGAAATGTACACCAGGCGGAATCATTTTGATGCCTTTGAACTTGTCGCCAGTCGCCCAGGACATCATGTCAATGCCGAATTCCATACCGGACGGTACGTCGAGAAAAAACGCCGTGGCGCCGTTCACGTACAGTCTCATCGCGTCGTCTTGGTCCATGGTCGTTCACATTCGGTTTCTCCAGGAAAAGTTCGTTGGTAGACGCCCGGAAAGTTTGACCGCGACCCGCGTCGTCTAATGACGATTCAATGGATCAAAACATTCTACACTGATACGCGACAATACCTCGACAACCACCACAGCGACTTGTTCCACATTCAAAACGCGACGTACGCGAATACAATTTCCGTAATCATCGAACATTTAAAACGTCCGCTACAGACCGCCTAACACTGTTACCGAACGCTTTATCAGCCTGAATCTGTGATAATGCACAATCGGCGTCAGAAACATCGGTATCGCACGTTAAACGTGATCGACAGATTGGTTTATTTTTCGTCGTCAACGCGCGATATTGTTAACGAAAAAAATGCTCAATTTTGACGAAACACGTGTTGTTGTACGCGTAACGAAAGATATTTTCGACGTTGCGCCGTTGAAATCGACAATTTATTTTGTCGAAATAGTGACACGGTCTCGTTATGCTTCGCAACACTCCCCGTGATTTCGTACTTTTATTCAAAAATAAAACCACCGTTTCCGATTCGTATTACAGTTTTCGTCAGATACGATAAACGCTCTTTCGATTACGATTTATATAAACTAGCGATGCGTAAAAAATCGATTTATTTAAAAATCGATTTTTTTTAATCGATATTGATGGTCTGATTTTTCAATGAATGATTCATTTTGCTCAGAATCAAATCGTCGATTTTTTCCCCGATTTACATATGCTCACTGTTGCTACTATTCTCGATCCTAGGTTTAAGTCTATCCATTTAAATAATGCTCTCTCGATTTCCAAAGCTATTCGTATAATAAAAACTAAAATTACTGAAATAAAAAACAACTGCGATGATTCTAACTCCTCAAACAGAGGCTCTAGTGATGATGATAGTTCATCATATAAATATTACGATTTGAATATTTGTTAGCTGTCACAATCGATAAGCTGGGTGTATAGAGTATTGTGGTCGAGCTATGGTTGTAATACGGATTCTTAGTTTCGCGCGTTACGGTTGTATTTGACGTCTTTGGGTTGTACGCACATTTTTGACGGTCTGCCTTAGCGCGATGAATCGTCGTTATTCAGCTACTCGCCATGAAAGGATGAATGTCAACACGTTTCGAGTGTGCCACGTAAATACAGTAAATAACGGACAGTAAATACACGAACTATCGAAAAAAGTGAACACTAAACAATAAATTGGACGCTAACTACATGATATAGGTAGTTGTATATAGTGTTTGAAAATTTCATGAAATTTAAAAAAATGAAATATTTCAGTATTTTAATAAATTTTGTTTTTTTTAAATAAGTTTTATTTTTATGTATATAGTTGTCATAATTTACTTTTATAATTATGTAATTCTGAAACTAATCACTAATTACCCATTACCTACTCATTACTGATGGTTTTTTTTGGTATTATACATTTAAAACAGTATTCAACATTTTTAAATTGATAAAAAAACATACAAAAATGTTTAAATGATACTATGTCTATATTAAGTATACCGAATGCTTACATTAGTGTACCATACACTTCTATAAAATTAAATACTTATTATAGATTTATATATACAAATATAAATTTGATATGCAGGTACATGGCCAAGTTTTTAATAGGAATACTAGTGATAACTAGTTGATAACTACTGAGTATAGTTTAGTTTAGTAGATAAATATTATTTTGTTTTTTGTCGCTCAATTCTCTAAACACTTTATGTATTTTTGCACTATTTTTTACCATGATGACATATGCTATACTATACGTCTATACTAAATAGGCACATAGCACGTATTAATTACGTTAATAAATACACGTTCGTAAACTAATAATTATTATAAAAATTAAAAGA
>JAIPRN010001865.1:3809-38111 GCA_025469175.1 Geopemphigus sp. TES_GeoC_2020 | reverse complement strand
TATATATATATATAAGCATTATATTAGCATCGTCATGCAAAAAACACTACAATTATTTTCATTTTTTTTTTAAAAATACTACCTTTATTCCCAACTCAAGCACATACAATTAGACAAAGTTTTAACCGGCATCGGACATAAAGTTATTTTATGCGCCCGCGCTCCAACACGCATATACATGCCAGTCACGCCTACAAATCGTATGTGCGTGTGTGTGTATGTGTGAGTGTGTATTTGTACGTGCCTACAAAACATAAATAAAAAACATTATATTCGGCGGTGGCGGTGACTACATTATCTCGTGATTCGTCGTCGTATATTACATCGTTGAAATGACGGCGGCGGTGATTAGGTAAGTATATAAATTTTTGTGGGAGGGGCCGTATATGCGGGAATATTTTTGAATCGGCAAAAATATGAAATATATATATATATATAATATAGTGGCGTAAACGAAAAATTATATTTACTTTCACATTTTTGTTAATTTTATATTTGACTAGCACCAAAATACGGGCGTTCCTTCTGCTACGATCCGCACGACATTCGTTCGGATTATTTTTGAACTTCCGATTTTAATTTAATTTTTTTATATTTCAAACATTATGTGGACGCGCATTTTATCATCATTGTTACTTTTTATTATTATTATTATTATAATTATTATTTTTTTTTGCTCAACAATAACGATGGCTTTAATCAATAGATTATATATGCATATATTATATGCTTACAATACTTAATTATATGTGAGTGTGTGTGTTTAGAAAGAACGAGAAACTAGACGTTTTTTATTAATTCGAAACCGACTTATAATAATAGACATACGATTCCCCGATGCCATTATCGTCGGCCGTTAGCGTGCACAAAAATGACCATCATTGAGATTCCCCTTAGGGAAGGGGGAGAGGAATCGACTACGCGTCTCCGAAAACTTACGTGACACACTGCAGACGATGATGACGATTAAATGGCGCCAACTTTTTTTTCTTTCTTCCATCTCTTTTTTCTGATTCCTCGACGTGTATGCAGATAAATACCTACCACCTAAGTATACATAATATTACTATTTTGATTCTACACGCAGGGACATATATCTACAATTCTACAGCCACTGGCTGTTTCTCAATTATTAACTAGCGTAGTCGATCGGACATTATAATATACACATGTTTGCCGTGGGCATTTTAGGAAAAGGAAGGGGTTGAAAAAAGTTTTTGTATTTTAAAACAAATCGTCGCCAAAAATATTATTCAACGTATAAAGGACAATATTTTCATTTTTCCCTACTTCGTTTGACTATAAGTACATTTTGGTATTTACAAAGATAATTATTAACTATAATAAAAAATAAGCGATAATTAACTTCTAACAAAAATATTTATATTCGTTTAATAAATTATAAAAGTAGGTTTATAAATTGAATATTTAGGAAAGGAAAATCTGTCATAATAAGACTGATGTTTTTTCTATATCACGTGATAATAGTAATCAACTAGGGAAGTATATTTTAGAATTATAAAACAAGCTTTTTTCATCAGTTAACAATATTATTACAAAAACTTGCACGCGTCAATCACTTCAAATACTTTACAACACTGGTCGTGGATAAACATTATATGTTTGCAGCTGTTTTCTATCCAATTCAAATGATATTAAGAATTAATTTTTTTTTAAAATAAAATTTTCTCGATATCTATCTATCAATATATATATTGAAAAATAAACGTTTTGGAATACTGCCATATTCTGTCAAACGATAGGGTATAACATGACGTACACTACACACGTGCATATAACCTTCGACGTATCATGATTATACAGGCTTCTGTTCATTCGTTTTTTTGTTTTATTTAGCTAGTCATTATTATCTACATTCGCGTGTCACACTGACGTTTCTCAGAGGTCTGTCATGCGAAACACTTCTTTATGTCCGGTCGTATGAAATAGTTTTTTAATGTCCCAATAGAATTATCACGATGAACACAAAAAACAAACCTATGTTTCGTGTGAAAACAGCATTACACAAACATTTTCTACGTTAATATATATATACAATCAGTTGTAATCACAAGAAAAATATGACAGTTCACAATGATATAATGTTTTATTCTACGTCATACCAATTACCTAATTGATAAAAAACGAAGTACGAATTGCTATCAGAAGATCGTAAACATTATTTACTGGACGCTGCTTTCAGACTAGCTGAAAATGCACTTTAGTTTAAAAGGCCATCTCAACAAAGTTGGCACATTATTTCTGAATTAACAATTTATAACATAGATAAAAGAAGTCGAACGAAATGAAATTTGGCCTCTATTTCTTTAAATTAGGCTTTGCTCGTAAAAGACCCAAATTTAAATGTCACTCTCCGAACATAATCTAACGTTCCATCTTATAAAAAATTTAATAAAATATACAAGTAAAATCGATACTAAAAATTCATCAAAATTTTTTTTCAACTGTAGCAATCATATGAACTCTAAATGACGACCATAATATTATTATACTTAAGTAACATTATAATGAACTCCTAATATTAAATTATACACGATTTAAATTTATCGTTTTACATGTATGTGTGTGTTTTCTACTAACTTTATGGAGTCAGCCAAACATAAACCTAACTTACCCATATTTTTCTTCGGAAGTAATAAGTCAAAAATATAAGAATATATGGACTTTAATTATTTAAAAAATTTTTATAGAGTTCTTCTATTAAGTCTTGTTTAGGTAATTTAAGAAATCTACGTCATCAAATACAGATCGATTTTGTTAGAATATGACATGTCTTATTTATTTTTGACTGATTATTTATATATATACGATTCCGAATAATAATCGTAATAACTCATCGAAAGTGGAAAATTATAAAATTATTAAACTAATATATTAATATATTATTATTATAATTTAAGTATAAATTAATATATTGATATATTAGTTTATTAATTTTATAATTTTCCACTTTCGGTGAATTATTACGATTATTATTCGGGATCATGAGTTCGAGATTATTTAGGAGTAATATTAATAATGTCAAATCACTTTCCTTGTCGATCGTGTTGATTTCTTATACTTAAAAATATAAGGCAAACACACAAGAGGATTAAATGAAAATAGTTTGGAACGGTGAATTTGATTGTACGAATTCACCGACGATTGAAAACGAGTCGTGACGTAGAAATCCTGGAGAGAATAACAGCACTTGTCTCTCGGAATACCGATTTCTTTCAAGATGGTGACTTGTGCCTAAAGTGTGAGCACACTGAAAGCCTAGGATGTAATATCTGTGTTTTATAGTAAAATTGCGTGACGGTTAACCATAGAAATCAACATGATTACTACTTGTGGTTTTTTTTAAGGTTGATAGTTATATTTGCACATGTGCAGTTTTATTCTTTTAGATAATGCTTTATTTACTTAATGAAGTACATCTGTTTCATTGAATCGTGCCCGAATGAATGATAATTTTTTTATAGCCGTGGAATTATTATTATTGAATGTATTAATTTTATGGTTATTATGTAATTGAAACCTAAACTATCGATCTCTATATTATACGCTTATACGTCGTTATTTTTATATTTTCACGATGAATATGTAATTTCTTTTACATATAATTTGACTCCCTAATACGATAAAATCGAAATTCCAAGTTCAAGCGTCATTCTATATTTTATTGAAATGTCATCATGAAACATATATTTATAGAATATTACATCAAAAAAAGTAATTGAGGTATATATTATTAAAACTATGAAATATCGCTATCGCTACAGAACTGTTCATTTTTTGACTCAATTTTGCACTAGCTATTGACTAGACACAATGTAACCTCTTACAACTGATTAGAAATTTCGCGGAGGTATTCCGATTCCTCTAAACAGGGGCACACACACACACACATTTATATATATATGTACTACGATTGACTTTTGGGCGCTGTTTATCTGTATGTCTACAGCCATTCTTTATTTAGAGAATATTATGTATATGCGAAGAGAATGTGTCGCGAAAATCGCGCGTAGCATATATACATACATCCTTTTTTATGTAAATTATTACATTCAACCAGTGTACACGTGGAATATATTAAGTAAATTGCGGCCTTCAAAATGTATACAAAATACACAACCAATATTTTTATTTCAATTTTATCAGAATATTAAGTAATATATTACATCGATACTGGTGCCCATAAATGTGTAATATTAATAATAAAGCAGTTACTTGAACAGAGATTGTAAAGTTGTATTACCTTTTGCTTTCAATTTAAAAACAATAAAACAATATCTTCGAATTTGAACGAATATATATTTGTATACAAATTAAGCGTATAAATAATTTAAAATTAAAATGTAGTCCATGAGATCTGAAACATTTCAAACAATTTTGATAGATGAATACATTTTTAATTTACTAAACATACGAAGACATTCCGATATACATGGGAGGGGAAAAACAGAAAATCGTTCTTATTCGTTAAAAATATTTAAAAGAACTTATTAAAAACTATGAGTTAAAGTTTATTGATGACACATTATAATTAATATTATTATTATTATTCACTGTAAATGCCAGGTTACTTGTACAGTATATATTCTACACCAATAAAATATTGTACATAAGATAAATTTATGTATATATATATATATATATATAATTTACATAGAGGAAATTTTGAGAAAATGAATAAAAAATACGAGAATCTTTGGCATCGACCCATATACTCATAAAAGGTATAATACCACAACGCTTACATGTAAAAATAAATGAACGAAGGAAGTATTGATTGCGTTTCAGACTTTTTCGTCTCTATTAAACCAATACTATTTATACATAACAAAATCAAGATAATAAACACTGCGTAAGCCTTCCAAAATATGCCACCATCTTTTTCATTATATTTTATTAATGTATTAATTAACCATTTTAAGTATATATCGTTGTCAGCTTTATCGAATGCTTCAAAACCAATTACATTAATTATAAAATCATAATAAAAGAAAAAGCGTAGGCTAGCGACGGTTGTTGTGGGTTATCGAAATATACATTTTAAAATTGTTTTATTTTGTATTTGAAAATAATGTTAAATCCTTGTATTCACAATTATACACAAATCTAAGTGACATCGTTGTAGTTTATTATAGCTGACAAATATGATACAAATTATTAATATATAATACGTTACTATGTTTCACTGAACACTTCCAAAATTTGGAATTTAAAGGTTTTTTATGACGTTCATAATTCGTATAAACTTGTTTAGAAGTTTTAAAATTTGAGTAATATTTATACGCAAGTTATTCAACATTGTAAACATTTTTTTATAAACCTCAAAGACGCAAATAATTAAATTTAAGAATTTTCATAATATTATTTTCTGAAATAAATTCGTTAATCGTCATAGGAATGTCGTAGGAATTTTAACTCTTTTAAACATTAGTCACGTTGAATAAATAATCTTTTCAAAACTCGTTATTAAATTTGTACTAAATAAATATTTTTTAAATTTGAATGGTATCGGCTCTTTACATTTAAATAAATAACAGTGTTCAAATTTTTTGAACCAAAAACCAGAAAATTGAATACACATTTGTCATTTGTTATTCTAACGATTCTTAAAACATATTTTAAAAAACTATTAATCACTTTTCTTAAATGTTTGAAGTTAAAAACAACAATTTATTAACTTTTTTAATTCTTAACAAAAGCAATATTTGTATTTAATAGTTGAAAATTGAATAATAAATTGAAGATATAAATTCCTGTGTGAATTTCGAAAAATATTTAATATCCGTTTAAAATTACGTTTATTTTATGTATTGTTACTTCGATGTATTATAAAATCGAACTAAAACAGTATTGTTAATTCTTATGTTACCTCATATCATTATAAATTATAACAAATTACTAGTGTAGTTCATAATCGGAATTTTTTGAATATTATAATTTATCGCTATTTTAAAAATGAAAACAATAGTAAAACACTAAAATGTCTGTTTATTTATCCAAACGTATTAAACCGACATCCACACAACCACCAAGTGGTATATTTTTCAAATTTTTAATTATTTATACCTATCCATGAAAGTTAAGGTATTTTAATCGCTGTACAAAAATCAGTAGATTTCGATTTACGGAAGTTGTATTTTGCAATAGATTAAAACGAACAATTTTTATAATTATCACTAGTTCAAAAAATTATAATTTTGATTGTATTGTATTTTGTTAATTTCTTGCTACACACTACTTTTCAAACTACACAAAGTGTTTTAATGCACATCATTTTAGTATTTGGTTCACCCCGAATTATCGCACACTGTAATATTCTATTACATCGCATGAAGACGCATACAATTGTTACCAAAAAGTGTGGACAAAATATCTGTTTCATCAACAATGTGTGTGTGTGTATGTGTGCAGGCGCGCGCGTGCGCGCGTACGTGTGTGTGTGTGTATATATAAACAACATAAAGTGAAACGTTCCGCAAAAGAAAAAATCGACTGTGGCTTGTTTAGTAATAATAAATATTATTGTTTGAGTTGGTAGTCAAATAAAAGAATTCGATTTGAAAAAGAAAACATAAGTAGTACATAGCTCAACGATTACATCTCGTCAAAAACAAAAAGGGTTATAAAAACTTATATAAAAAAAGGTATTTTTATGGACGAAGCCCCCGAAATTGTTACTTATTTTAATTAAACTTGTAATGAAGTGAATATAAATAAAGAATATATATTTTTCGTATTTAAATTGTACTTTTAATTACAAACGTAACAAAGTCGTTATAATAATATTCGTATTATTATTTTGCCTGTCAACAATTTTTCATATTGTATATACTCTGATTTTTACACATTTATCGTTATTTTGTGGTAACACATTTAATATAACAAATTAACTCGAGTTAATAGTATTTTAGTAGTTTAACTAATATATTTAAATTTTTATTTAATTCTAGCAAGTTAAAGAAACATATTAACTTTCCCAGCTTTGTGTATATATAAATTGCGAATCAAAGCGAAAGATATTACAGTAGGTCAACCATCGTCTATTTTCTTCACCAGTAAATACGTATAGAATATATAGAATATATATATATTTATACCCGCCACGGATTATCCTCCTTGTCGTTCAACGCTTCAGCGCCCCGATCAATTAATGACATCCCGAAAACCAATTATAACTATCGTATATATACGCTTATCCTCGTCGTTACGCCCGTTCATAGTCTATTAAACTTAACCTAAATGACTTCGTACTTATATATATTGCGAAGACGTGATATTTATTTACCGTCCGTGTGTATACGTTTGAAATGACGGCAATAAAACAAAATCACCAACCGTCAAGAACTTAAATTAGTTTAATTGCGTGTCGTTTAAGTCTAAATATTAGAAGTGTCTTAACACCATTGCCCTTACGTACACGACGTTATTCGTTGTTGATTGTGCATATACCACGTGGTTTCGTATAGCCATTTTCTTTTTTCTTTTTTTATTATCTCGTAGTTTATAACTATAACGACTCAAAATATGTACGTAATATATACGTAATTATTATTATTAATATTCTGGATCACTTATTATTATACGACCTTTCTAGACAAATATGACAAAACTAGAAATTCTCCACCCTATTGTTAATAGTTTATTTTATAACTCGTCGACTTTATTATACGTTGACAGTATTAATTTGATATTTACACCGTGTTAACGATTTATGAGACTATTTAACTATTTATTTAATATAAGTAATTATTAAATATAAATATTTGCTAAACAAAAAAAAAACGGTATAGAATCGATCCTCAATGGTGGAGACGTATATACGATACGACGGAATGATAATTAAATCGGCAAGGGGCCGCCCGCGCGCGAATGGGTCAATCGCTAACGGGCGAACGAGCGGGCCGCCGAGTGAGCATGTCCCGGGCCGGCCAAAACAGTACCCCACACCCATCCACCCACTCGATACGGCGATTTAACGAGAGTTGCGCCGCCGACGACGACGAACACCAACGACGAAACCATCGGTGGCGGCGGCGGCGGCGTGGCGTCGGCGGCGGTGGTTTGACCGTAGACGACGACGGCGACAATGTACGGCGCGCGGCGCGCTCCACATCGGCGGCGACGGGTATAACGATCGTAGCCGCCGCGGTCACGAACACCGCCGCCGTCGTACCCACTGCCGCAGTGTAGTCGCGTCCGTCCGATCGGGACCAACGTATACTGTGCGTTCGTGTCACCGTCGTAGTCGTCGTCGTCGTCGTCGCTGTTCCTGTCGCCGGCACGCGTGACCGCGCCCGCCGACTAAAACGGTCACCGTAAGTATGAAACGTTAATATACGTACGTTCCGCGAAAGAATCGACAAAATACGAAAAAATTGTTTTATCGCGTCTGTTATACATTATCGGAATGTACCGATCAATCGGGTCGACTCTACACACCCCTCCGTTCGCACCCCACTGCCCCCTCCGTCCAACCCCCATCACGCAATCATCCACGCGTAACATCCGCACGAAGTGTTCTATGGCGACCGCTTTCCGTATAAAACGCGAAGGTATTCGATACTTATATGAATGCGGCGTATGTACGAACGTTCGATAACGTGCATGTTAACGAACGAGCGAAGTGACGGTAAACGAGAGGCGTGCGCGATTATCGGAAATTGAAAGTTTTCTCCCACCCACGGACCCAGCAGCATCGGTGGTCGTGTTCGTATCGTAGTCGTCGTCGCCGCCTCCGCCACCGTTCCTATAACAGTCGTCCGCGTCCGTCCGTCGGTTATTCGTCGGTTAGTTGTTTCGGTTTTTTACTGTTTCGTTTTTATTTCGTCAGCGTACGTTCTTTTTCTGAATTTTTTATTTAAAACTTTTTGTCTTCTTTACCGAATACTTTTTCCACGAAGAAAATTAATGCCATTATCATATTTATCTCGTCAACACGACACGACGTGAGTATCCAACGTGGCACCACGGTAACACAATATATAACGATGAATTAATTTTTGCAAAACATTCAAACCCATTTTCATTTTTAAAAAAATGACGTAACTAGAGATAAGCAAACTTTTTTCGTGTTTATCATGCGTGTATGTATTTTTACTAATTTTATATACCTATAATACTATATTTCGTCGTAATTTAATAAACAATTTTCATAAATACGAATAGTTACAAATTAATGTTTAGCTATTATAGTTAAATAGACGATTTATATATATATAACATTAAAAGCTAATAAATATATATGGATAGATGGATAGACTATACACACACACACACACGTTCATTCACGCACGTCAAACTTAGACTTAGAAAAAGCAATTTTAACGCATATTATTCAGGTTATTTTTTTTTTCGTTAACATAAATGTAATTAATAACTTTTATCGTGTTTAGGTATGTATATACCTATTATATATATATATATATATACACATAAATATATTTATTTATTAATTTAATACGATAACATTGTATGAACACGATATAATGTTATAACATAATAAATATTATATTATAACGTCTGCTCTTTGTTCGAATACATATTATTTTGTTTTCAAAAAGCGCTTTGGCCGAGCAAAGGGTTTAGTTTATTATTTAATTTTTAATTAACATTTTCATGATTATTATTATTCATTAACCATTTAAAATATATAACGGTTTAAATTTTTTTTGTTTAATTATATATATGTATAATATTATACAAATTATAACTTTTATATATGTTTACATCTATTTGTACGCGTATACTTATATATTAAGTGCGTGAATATTGTGATTTACTTCAAAAGTAACCCAGTGAAACAAAAAAGATTATCGATTTCGTACAATCGAGTATATTATTGTATTATGTAGTGTGCATATAACAACATGTACACAAATCATTCAGCATTGTCCTCCACCAAACGTTACCATATATATATATATAATATTTTTATGTTTCATGGGCGTGTGCGTGTGTTCAGTTTTATGTTGTGTATGGTCAACGTTTTATTATTATCTCGACAAATCATATATATATATATATATATATTATTACATCATAATCGTTATTTTATCATCAAATATTTGTTGTTTGTTGGTCTATGTTCTATACGAGATTTCTCGATATGTAGTTAACATATTTTCATATGAACTCCATGACCATTTCCCAGTCGATAGACAACTATGACGTGCATAGAACGTGACAACATCACTAATTATAATTATAACATTTACAATAACAATGAAAATAATATATAACATTTTAACACGTTGCCTAATAAATTTAGGAGAATTGGTAAGGCTTAGATATAAAAATTTGAAAAAACGACCTTAAAATCTATAAGAAAAAAACACGTTTATAATGTTCAAAAGTTCATTATTCAAATTACTTATTTCTATATTTATTATTAATCGATAGTTTGAACGTTCATATTTAATAAAATAAAATAATTTACGGTTAAATAAATGGAGTAATTACTTCTACAACAATTAATCTAAATACTTGAAAGACTACAAACAAAACACCCTTACCGATAATCCAGGTCGATAATATCACCATCAAGGTTATATATTTATATAAATATTTTGTTTTTTGTTTTACTTTTAATACTCTAAACTATTGAGTCACGAATACCAATAACTTTCAATTATTAAATTCCTATATATATATATATATATATATATATATATATGTATGTATGTATGTGTGTGTGTGTGTGTGTAGTGAGAAAATGCTTTAAATTCATAATTCGTATTTAGTTTTAAACTCAGCTTGGAAGATCCATTTTAATTAATGTCGATTTTTCTTTAAGTTAAATATTTTTAGCATTATCACGGGTCACTTTTAATTAAAAAAAAATATAAACTAACGGTAACTTGACAGTATCATCGAAATAAAACTATTTAAAGATATTTTCTATATCCGAATATTATTCTATGCACGTTTTAAATATTAATTCGAATATATTTTTTTTTTGTATCTTTATACATGTCTAAGAATAATTTATGTAACTATATACAAAAAAAAATATATAATTCATTAGACATTTATCAGATAATAATTTATATAAATTCTGTTGGTTGAAAAATTAAGAATACCTATTAGGTAAAATATTGTTTTTATAAAGTATTTC
This sequence comes from Geopemphigus sp. TES_GeoC_2020, assembly GCA_025469175.1. NCBI lineage: Eukaryota > Metazoa > Arthropoda > Insecta > Hemiptera > Aphididae > Geopemphigus > Geopemphigus sp. TES_GeoC_2020. Next base: position 26,977 of record JAIPRN010001865.1, on the reverse strand, counting down.
ATATATATATTTGTTTCAAGTCAAAATTAATTTAACACTCACTTAATTAAAGGACGAAAGTCAAAGTGTCGTTATAAAATACAATTTTTTGACATTATTTATATATATAAAAAAATACGAAAAATTTGAATATTTTTCGATCACTGTTTTAATTTTTACAATATTGTAAATATTGATTTTTGAAATATTATTTACGTACGTATTCTAAATACTTTATTTATTTATTCGAAAATACGTATTCCCAAATAATCTTCTAAAATGTTATTTACAAGTCTTATTTTTGAATATTGCACGAATGTATACATAAAACTATACACGTAAACACGTAAACCCTTTCCAGACCCTATCGGTCACCAAACTTTTTATATCGTCTTCGAAAGTAATAGCGGAGGTACGATTGAATGAATGAACACCCTCCACCTAATAGATATGCGTATACTTTCATGTTAATTGCAACTAATATTCGTACCGGCTTGTTAACTAGTAAACGCGTAATATAAAATTCTAAAGTTCTACTTTTTTATGTATAATTGACACTCCGTTTTCACATAGCATATTGTTCTAAAATTATTAATATATAATCAATATTTTTTTTGCAATTTCCGTGCTAATTTTTTTAATTTATTCTAAATTGGTTTTCTAATTTCGTTGTATTTATTATTTACAAGAACCAACTTATTAGATATATCACCTTTGATATTAGAATATTGTCCAGTATTACCTACGAATTCGATTATTTGGTCGTACGATAGATAATGATAGATTAGATGGGGTGCGGGTATCACACAGTGATCGTCGACTCGGTCTTTCACACGGCACCTATGAAGTCCGTGCTGACCCATCAATGTGGTGTTTGGACGAGGAGAGAGGATCAAAAGAATTAATAAAAAAAAATATCGTCCGTACGGTTTTTTCATTTTTTCTTTCCCCTCGTAATGCCTGGTCGTCTTCAAAGGTAAAAACACGATTAACACACATCCGGTTCACGGTTTTTGTTTTTTTTTATTTACTCCGCGTATAAAAACATAATAGACAAATATTATACCGGTTTGGTGAACGTTGGCAATACTGGCGGTGGCCCAGCTGCAATGATTTGCCGCGTTGATGGCCGGGTTTTCGATCGGCGGCGGGGCGGGGTCGGTTATGGCTTGCGCACACGCTCGCAGAAGCGAATGCTATCGAACAACGGCGGTGCGCGCGGCAAGGCGCGGCTGGCCTCGCGATACGGGCTCACCGTTCGCAAGTGCCGGCTAGCCACGGCCGTTTGTTCGCCGCGCATCGTGCACGGTCGGCCGGTGTCGGTATGCATTCCGCGCGCGCCACGGACCGTTATCATCGGGTGTGTGTGTGTGTTTGCCGGTGGTTTGAGTGAGGGGGAGGTGATTACCGACAGAGCAGCGTCGAGTAGTAGTAGTAATAGTAGTAGTAGTAGTATTAGCAGTAGTAGTACGGCACCGGCCGCCTCGAGCAGTATTTATTCGTCGTTATTTTTTGTTGTTCATTGACCCATTGTGCCGGTCGTCTATCCATCTCGTCGTTTGTTTTTCGTTTTTATAGCGTCTCTACACGTGTTGTGTGTGTGCGTGCGTGCGTGTGAAAGTGTGGATGTATGGTACCGTGACGCGTTTTTCTATTTCTCCGTCTCGTTAGAAATATTCGTATTGATTAAATATGCGCTAGGGCGCCAGTATATGCAGGTCATCGTCGCCACCGTAAAACGTGGTTGTTACACGAAGATACACGAGATCCCGGACGAACACCGTACGGTTTTTGGTATTCTTTTTCTTTTCGACTTTTTTAAAACTTCCGTATAGTAGTAAACTTTTTCATATTTATCACTCACCACCTCGATGAGTCCCGGGACAAGAGATAACGTGTGTTGTGTGTGTGTGTGTGTGTGTGTGTGTGGTGGTGGTGGGAATTGGGGGAGGGGGCTAAGGGATTTTACAACGTAATTGTAAATTGTTTTGTTCTCGGCAACACTCGCGGACGTTGTTCACGTACAACGCGAAAAAGAAAAAAGATAAAAGTAATCGTTAGGTACGGCCAGCGTTTAAAATAAAACATCGTGCGGCGCGCCGGATTTTTATATTATTTTTATCACGATGACGATCGTGTGCGTGTGTGTTCTGTGAACGCGTGCGGGTGCGTGCGCATTCGCATGCCCGTGTAGTGTATGTTTCTTTTTATCGTCATACTCGGCCTTTCTTTAATACGTTGTGCACGTTGATAATTTACCATTATTTACTTTCAAAACAGAACAAAAGTCCCACGTTTAGTACCGCTGACGCGGTATTTCTTTTAAAGATTATCCAAATCAGTTATTACCGATTCCGCTGTTCCTATTCAACACAAAACGAATAATAATGATAATGTATGCTTTTTTATTTAACGCTTACCACTACTGCTAGTTAATACTACTACAACTGTCTGAGTTTCAGAGAGACAACGTGTGTAATTTCGGATGAGATTAGTTGTGTAGTTAGTGGGGTCGACCGTACTGATATTTCGTGAAATCTGAGCGAACATAATGGATACATTATCTTTAAATTTTTTAAAACCGTATGACGTTAAAAGGATAACGCGCGCACCCACACACTTTATTCGAGCACTACGCGTACCTTAAAAACGATTAGTTTTCTCGTCGTCTCCAAACAAATAAAATGACTCATAGACTCGTATACTTTTAACGATGTTTTTCCAAAAAAAAATGTTAGAGAACATAGAGTGAACTTACTAAACAAAAAATATCATCTCACTAACAATATTTTGATTAAATATACGTACCAACAAAATATATTAGTACTATTTTTTATATTTGATTTCATTATCATTATTAATGACTTCACTAACATAAAATTCTCACCAGGTTCAAAAATCATTCACTTTTATGTAGCTAATTATTAAAGAGATCATTTTATTCCTATAAACATACTTTTTAAAATAAAACACAATATCCCTAATATAGAACATAATGTCTTCCTAGATCGAAAACTCTGGTTGGTAGTAGTAAAATTATATCTAGTATTAACATCTATATTATGTTATTGAATTATTATTATTATATTTATCTTTTTTAATTAAATACAAAGTTTAATGTACATAAATTTTAAACTTCGTTTAACGATAACTTATTAAAATGTAGTATAACAAATCAATTTTTGTATTTTTCTTCTTGATGTGAGAACTGTTTAATTTAATTTCGGTTATTCTTTATTGGTTTTTATATACACAAATTAATAATATTAATAACACCTAATACTTATTTATTTTTAATCGTTTAATAGGAAAACATAAGGTATTACTATTATTTATTTTAAATAAATATTTTGAAATAATTTAGTAGTATTAAAGATTAATTTATACTTAAGATAACGTGTACGATTAATAATCCTCGTGAAATAATTTATTCCAGTTTAGGTTTTGTACCAATTTCGTTTTGCTTTTTTTTTAAGAATCAAAGCGTCAATTTTTATTTTAGTTTTAATAAAAAAAAAAAATATCATTCACAAGTAGAATAAAATGATGTTTCCATAACACCTAATAATGTCGAAAAAAATTAATGGTTTACAAATTATAAACCCAAATTACTTCGTCACTGGTATATTCACAGACGTTCCTATTAAAATTGTGTAAGTACATAGCTTATTTGAATTCGTATTTCATATATGTTCTTTCTTTCTACTTAATTACTCTTTTTCGAAATTATATGAAATGCCCGTTTCGTGGAGAATAATAATAAAAATTCATAATAAACTGTAATGAAATTTTTAGAAAATTTGTTAGTAAAGTTAATATAGCCAATCACTTTTTCTAAACGATATTTTACAAAATACGTATAATGTCTCAAAAATATTTGTCTCGTGAGGCCTGGTTTATTTTGCAAAATATGACTTACGATGTTTTATCAAAGCCATTTCTCTTGATACGTTCATATGAGGCCATCTAATGACGTTATGAGTAATTGAATTTAAAAACAGGGGACTATCGGCTGGATGTTAATGAATTTAGTTCGAATTGATAAATTATATTCATATAGAGAGTGCATACAATTCACCGACGACAAGAACGATAATATTATTGAAATTAAATTATCTCCGTTCCTAGTCGTGACATCACGCGCTTATTATAAAAGAGTGAAAGAGAAATAATAACATCGGTCAATTGAGAATTTTTTTTTCTCGTAACAAAATCAAGGGAGATAATTAAAGTCAGGCACTATTTTGAACGTTATAATTTAAATTATTAACTTTTAACTTAACTAATTACTTTATTTTTATTTATATAATACCCCTTGGTATGGAGTAACTTAATCATATTTTTAACTAATTTGCATTAATAATCAATAATTTATTAATGTTATTTTAAATAGTTAATCACAAAAATATTTATTTTAAGACTTTAGGGTTCCAGTAGAAATGGAACAAATAAATAATTATTTGGCGCAATTATCTATTTTTTTCCAAAAATAATATAAATTAATTTTTGTCCTACTTTTAAGCAAACTTACCTTAAATATAACTATGTAATGTCTTCTGGTACTCACGTATAACATTTATTCAATTCTAAAGGTCAATTACTAGATCTAAGACAAGAATTTTGAAGTATCATTATTTATAAAATCTTATTAATATTTAGTTTAAATAATAAACTATACAAAATATACTTAAATTAAGTACCTATTCGACAAATATTTAATAAACTGTATTATTATTATTACAATTTTTTTTTCGATGTAACTTCTAATAAGTTTTTACTATTTTAGCTGGGTTTTTAGTCGACTGACTTCTAACTTAAAAAAGTTGTTTTATTAATGAAAATTATAAATACATCAAATTGTAACTGATTACTATTTTATTTTAAATATCCTTGATTTAGATTTCTTTTTAAAAATATTAACACATTTACCCAGCCTTAAAGACTAAAAATGTTGTTGCTTGATATAACGTAGTCGTTGTCTTCGATAATAAATTGGAAAACCAAACAAAAGCTGTATGAATAGTTTTTCACCACATATGTCTTCCTTTCGTTCTCACTACTACAATATGCGGCAATAGGATATGTGTTTATGTATACATATCGCGTTCAGAGTACAATATGTCTGCGTACAGACCGTGTATTATAAAATGTAATAACGACAATGATAATAATAATAGTTATATTAAACCCTCGATTTTTGGACAATTGATCTCAAGGGGTGATCAAAATGTTTACCGAGAATATTTTCGTTTTTCGCCGATATTGAAATATCGTAGTAGAAGTAGATCGGAATAAATGGGTAGGTAGAGAAAAGAAAAGACTAAAACTGTTATCCACTGTAATACTGTAAGACAAATATAAAAAAATCATATGGCGTACAAGGGGTTTCGCTTTCCACATATATATAAATCTTAAACGATTTATTTCTACCTCTAACGATTTTATTTTTGATAAATTGTTTATATTTGTATTACTTTTCTTATTTGTGACTTAATTAAAAGAACCCGTAAAAATAATTATTAAATCTCTTTTATATAAAATTAATATAAGCTTGACAATAATATAAAGTCTTTATCTGGTGTAATTTATTATAAATGTTCAATAAATATGAAAAAATTGTCTTTATATTAAAAATATACCTATTACCTTTAAAATAAACTAGATATTAAATATATTATTTTTAATATGTCTAAAAAATTAATATACTATATAAATTAATTTTTTTTATATTTTTAAAATAAATTTTATTATTTATTAAATGACAATATAATGCGTATATTAAAGTAATGCATTTTGTTAATGCTATGAGGCATGAAAAATATTAATTTAAAAAAGTAGCGTTTTTATCTATCCTACTTGTCGATCATTAAGTGTATATGAACGGTTTAAAAATATTACTTAAACTGCTATCATACGTTTACAGTGATCATTAGTGAATGGATATATTTTATTTTGTATTTTTGCGATGACGAGTCGCCGCATTTTTTTGCATGATATAAAACTATTTTTCTCTCCCCTTTTAGTCCATTGAAAAAAAAATACAAAATTAGTTTATACCATTAGGAAACAGCCTAGATCGTGTTTTTATAATTTATATAGGCCATTCCTGTTTAGATATATATATTTATATATGTATGTTTGATATTTTCGTTTTATACCTATACACAAAACCACTCACTCCAGCTACGTAGAAAATTCTGACAAAATAACGACGTCATTATGTGGTGCCTTTGACGATGATGCATATCACAATAATTGTCATGATCCTATATATATATATATATATGTGTGTGTGTGTGTGTGTGTGTGTGTGTGTGTGTGTGTGTATGTATAGGAATGAACCTACTACCGACTTTACCCAATTTAAAGATTAATCTATTTCTAAATAATTTTACATATTCCTTTTAACTTATTAGAAAAGCAGAACTTATCAAGTCAAATTAAACTTCATAATTTAAATCTTGGACATAAACACTCAAATAAGGAGCAGTATGGTACCTTGATATTTTATATACAGTCATTCATTCTTTATGTGAAAAGAAATTTAATTATATGCCTTCCCTTTTACACTTTAATAAAAAATTTTAAAAATAGCAACGTAGTGACATTTGAAAAAGTACTTGAAAAAACTTTGTGAATAAAATCTGAACATATCTTTAATTGTTTTGCCATAAACTCATAATATTTTAAAGGTTATTTCTTCATAATTATATTTAATTATATAAAAAATTGAAAGATATATGATGTATACCATCATACGTAAACAATACTGGGTGAATAAACTGTGTTTTTATATTAAAGAAAATGTTATATATATATATATATAATAAAATATTATGAAAAAAAATACATACCAATCTATAGTATTTGATGTTTTCTATATCATAACTGATTTAATTTAAAAAGTTTTATAATAATTTAATGCGCAAAAAAACTTAATTTAACTTGTAGCTCATTAACATGCGTTTTTAAAACGTTAAAAATATTTTTTTAATTTAACGTGTACATCAAGTAGAGAACGGTTATAAAGATTGAATGTTAGCATAATTTCCTAAAACTATAGAAATATTTTTAAAAAATTACTTAATTTAAAAATAAGCCGTGATTGTTTTATTAAATTAATTATGTTAAAATTTGTTTCTATTTTCCAAAATATTAGTGAATTTTTAGAACCCCTAGCTACTATATCATCCTATACATTTCGTTTAATAATATTATGTCATCAAATAACTATTATATCATATGTGATGTACCTATATCATTGTTAATTTAATTTAAATACCTTTGTATTTAATTAACATATTAAATAGCTTTTAAATTTTTAACTCGTTAACCCACGTCTTTATGACGTTTAAAAATTTAAATCGGTGAATACACGCATGAAATTGAGAACGCCACAATTGTAATTTAATGGTGGCCAATTTTCTTAAAATGTACTAAGATATTTTTTAATCTAAAATTATAATCAATGTTTGATTAATTGAATTTCATAAAGTTAAGTATAAAGTTACTTTTCAAGTTTGTTATTTTAAAAAGTTTAAAAAATTTGTTTCGCTCTACTTGGATGAGCAAACAATAAAATTAGTTACATTTAAAACATGTTTTCTATGGTTGCTGTAAAATTAATTAACTTTTCAATATAATATATATTTATATATCGCTGTTACTGAATTTTTTTTTAGTTTTTAAATAACGAAAAGTTCGTTCAATGCGAACTTAATACTTACTCTAACATAGACGATGTTGAAAATTGCAGTGGTGACTAAAACTTAATAGTAAATATATTATAATACTACCGTGACCTTTCGGCCTCGTTCTTTTGACATATTTTTTCATTAGTATTCGATTCCACAAAAATCGCGACCATTATAACATGAATATAAATTTAAAAAAATTTTTCACGTTCATGCTCTCAATATTATTGTTTGCATTTGCAAACTACTTACGTATTCAAATATTTGTTTTGTTTAAAATAAAAAAATAAAACAATAATATATAATATTATAATAGTGGTTAATGATTAAATTATTGTAACAAACTATTTATTATTTCAAACAAATATTTTGAAATTAATTTTATAAACAAATAATTTTGAGCGTTTATATATATATATATATATATCTGTATTTATAAATAATGTTTTTTAATATTATAAAATAATACACATTAATTACACAATGTTATATATAGTATTTAAATAGTTTTGATAAAGTATTGTAAAATTGTTTTTAAAAAAGTTACGAGTACCTATATAATGTAAAATCCTAAGGCGATAAATATTTCCAAATGATCTGTATAGGTTTGTACTAGTATACAAAATGATCTATAATATAATAATCTAATGTAATGGCCTCGTTTTCTCGAGAACGCAATATTATAATAAACTGCAGACTTGATAAATAATATACGCTTTATATATGTTTTGCAGTATAAGATATAAATACAAAGCACGGATTTTCTTTCCTCTTTCACCCCTTCCCTACATCTATTCTACGGTGTAATATTATAATACACGCGATAAAAATCGTAATAGTGCGATATTGATTTTCATGCCCCAAGGGTGACCCGGAACTGAATACAAATTTATATTATAGATTGTAATACTTCCTAACAATATTAGATTATTATTTTTTATGTACCTGCATTGATATAATATACTGTTTAAGAGGGTCGTGGTATTAATAATTTTCAGTAAGAAAAGAAAAGAGATTATATCCCTTTTTTAAATTTAAATTAGGTCTTATTTTTATTAAACTCATGAAATACACATTGCGTTTTATACTGATCAAGTTATATCCTATGGTGGGATGGTAGAAATTCTATCCATTTTACGTGGTATTTTTTATCAATATTTTTCATCCTTTCATTTGTGTCGAACAAAAATACAGCCCTTGTGAATATTTTTAATTAAATTTTACATAGAAATACAATACAAATTATAAATAAATAAAGCATACACTTTTTTAAAAACATTCGTGAATAGAGAAGTTTTTGGAATATTTATAGATGCTTGTTGTGTAAAAAAGAACGAGTTTGATTGTATTATAATTAACGCGTGTGCATACACATTTCAATAATCTAAAAGTTTAAACATTCTTTACTCATAGTGTTATTTAAACCTAAAAGTTGTAGACAACAATTGAATATTGGATAGAATTTTGATAAAAGTTTAAATTGTCGGATTTTATTTTAGTATAATGAAATAAAAATTAGAATTATATGACTTAACGTAGAAAACCACATACTCATAATTTTAAATATTTTTATGCGGACACATTTTTGTCTAAGGCTAAACTGATTATAAAAACCGCCATAAACGATTCCTCTCTGTTTATAAACAAATAGACAAGATGATAAATTCTCGAGTAATTAACAATGTTTAAATTTGTCCTCAGCTATTATAGTATTTTTAGATCGTTTTTTTTCGTTCAAAACATTCGTTTGCGTTTTAACCTTTTATGATTGATTATATTGTATCAGACAAAAGAAAAAAGAAAACTGTAGAGTTGATTGTATTTCGGAGACGTAATCCGTGTTTTTGTAAACATACACGCACAATTGTAAAGACTCCATTATTCTATATATATAGACACAATATTATATACTCGTTTACTCGATTTATGGTTATATGGTATATAGATTATAGCTTTCGCTAAATCTCTAATACGTGATCAGAATATAGAATTACAAACTCCTACCTATATGCTTTATATAAAAACGGTTGTAGATTCTTCGCTACATATAATGGTGTTGTTTTTATCAACGATAATTTTTCTACATAACATTTACTAGTGTACTGACATCACCGTTATAAACCAGACTCGACGAAAAGCAAGTTTTCCTTAAACTTTGTAAAATTAAATGAATACATTTTTTCAAAAACAAATGATTTAACAAGAAATTTGGTGAGTTGTACATGAGAGCTAAATATCAGTATAGTATCTAACAAGTTAAAAGTTCAAAATTCTAACGAATTATACTTTTATTTCAAAATTTACCTGTTTACTTTATATATAAAAGTATTCATATTAAATTAAATCCAAAGAGGTAATGCAAATTTTCAAAATACAATTATTACTGTTTTTTATAAGTCTTTAAAAAATGTAGAGGCTGGATTAGACAAAAATTCATTTAAAAGTCGTACTGAAAATTATAATATTTAAAGATATACATTTTATTTATATTTATATTCGTTTTATTTTATTACGCTTACAAATTATAAAATCAGCACCTATATAGAATATAACTAAACTAGCTGACAAATATTATATATATATAAAGTTTTAGTTAAGAAAATACTTTTTTGTAAATTTAAAATTATACCATTTTCCAGTTAGTCCTGTTACATCTTATATTCTCTTATATTTGGGATAATAAATGCAATTTTGTAAATTGAAAGAAAAGTTTTTCAAACATTTTAAACTAAGACTAATTTGAATTTCTTGTTTATTGTAAGTTAAATTATCTTCACTTTAAAAACATTACACGCGTCATACATTAGGCTACAATATTGTTATTATATGTATTATCTCTTCTTTAAATGGAACACCACTTGTATTGAAGTGCATAGCGTACGTAATGCGCAAACAATTTTAAATAATGAAAGAGTATGCTTATAAATTATAATTATAGTTTTCATTTTTTAAAAGAATTGCAAGATAAAGTTCAAAATCATATAACTGATATTACGGTTTTAGGACATAAACATTTTCATTGACTAACTTTAATATTCGGGTTTTAATATATTTGAAATGGTCTTATATATTATATAAATTTGTTTATATTTAAAATACAGAGTCTAACAAACGAATTATATCTTATTGTATAATTAGTCATTTTATGAATTATGCAATAATATTTTATTATTCGTTTTTATTAAGTAATTTTTTTAAGTCATATTTATAACATTGTATTATTATTCTTAAGACATAAAATTCTGTTTGTTTCAATTGCGCACCGTTAACTAGCTATTCTCAACATAATCTTATATATATTTTAATTAGTATACCATAAACCTGTTCATACTTTTTATTTGTGTATCCATTCTCAAAAATTTTAAAAACTGCTGTTCCAAACAAATACATGGTATTTTTATTTTTGAAAATAAAATGAACTTTTGGGGTCGTCTATGTCAATAGGTCTAGTCTATGTCATTTACATATGTACAGTGCTGCATCTACTCCACCCCTTTACAATGAGTTTGCGTAATACACTATATATACTTTATATACTTTCGATCGAGAGCCATAGTAACGATATAATAACGAAATACTCGCTAGATATGTCCTATACACATATACACGTAACTATCGTATAAATTCTCGTTTGATCAATATTTTTATATATATGTATATAATGTATTGTAGTAGTATCTATACCTATGTACTATAATAATATCGTGTGCTGCAAAATGTACAATAATAATTACTTGACAAAGATAATATTTTCATATCTTAGTTAAATAATACATTCAAAAACAAAAATTACGTAATAAATTTAAAAATAAACGATATTTAAATCTAAAAATTACCAAAAAGCCATTAATTGCTCTAAAAATGTTTAGATTTATATCTAATAAACTAGTCATACTCGTGCTAAATAAATTAATAATCCTATTTAGTAATGTCTTAATATAAAAATATAGTCAATCTCGTATCGATTTATTTTTATTATCGGCCGTTTTATTTTAATTGTAATTTTAAACGCATTTAGTAATATATATGTAAATATAAATAATACCCGTGAACTATGACATGACGCGTAATCTTGAAACATATAAAAACACCGTTTAATATCGTCCTTTTTTATTACACATTGAATGTAATAATAATATTATATAATTTGATCTAATAAATACTTATATGTATGTAAGTACTTATGATGATGCCCTATATAACTGTATTATACAAAACAGACATACGACAGTAGTAGCTAGTTCAATTAGAATGTAAGTCATTATTCCATTTACAATAAATCATAATAGTATTTTATTTTTATTATTTCCTACTTTTGTAATTTTAAAACATATTTCATATTAGATAAACACGTAAATTATGATTTATGGAGTTATATATTGAACACGATTTTGTTTTAATTTTTAGTACTTCAAAACTGTATTAAGTAACTTAGTAAGATATTTATATACACTTTTAAAACTGGTATTGCTCCATTATTCGTGCTGTTGCGGCGTATTTAACGATATAATAATATTATTTTTTATTATTTTTTTATATTTTATAAATTTTTAATTGTTGTCAATTTTATTTAAATTACAATATAAGTTATTATATCTACGTAATATGCACTTAGTAACAAATCAAAGTAACAAAAGTAGATTAAGTAAAGGTTAGATAGTAACCAAATTAAATACTAAGTTATGATGAATTCGTTCGAAAAATCGTAATCTGTATCTTTTTTGATAAGAAATAAATAATAATAATAACAAATAATATATCATCGGAATATAAAATTATTGTACAATCATTTGTTATCTCATCCAATTTTTTGTTCTTATTTGAATTTTTTTTTAAGAGAATTAAATTATCAACCGGCTTAACAAAATGTCTTCTTACCATTTAACTATACCTTTTAAGAGTAAAAATTCAAAAATGGAAAAGACGTTATAATATCAATGATTAGAAGACAAATTGTTTTAAGTGACAAATTAATACATTTTTAAAAAATCCAAAATGCGTTTATGTTAAATAATTTTTCCCTAGCCGTTATATTTAGAAAATACATACAATCATATGTTATTCGTTAATATACATTACTTCTTGTGTAATAACAAAAAATATTTAAATTAATATTTTAAAAATTTCCTGTAAAAATTAAAAAAATTTTAATTCGGTAGCATACTATTTTATACATATATTTTTACCACAATTTTCATGTATAAACTTTAAATGAGGTCACATTGAAATTATTCAACTATATTCAAACTTAGATACATTAAAACATGTTTTTAATAAATTAGTAATTCAGTGATATCATCTAATGAAAAAAATGAATATATTCATAAACTTCAAAAAATTGTGGAAAATCCTCGACTAATCTTTAATATAAATTTTAAAATTGGCGAAAAAAAGTTATGATAAACAAATGATAAAAATATTTGGGTATAATTTTGATATACAAAACACGTTTTATTTATAAGGAAACTACCTACGTCTAAAAAATATATAAATATAAATTATTATTATAATACCAAATTGTTCTATATAGATGTTCAAAAATTAAAATGTTATATATTGATAAAATTACTACAATATATAAGACCAAACAAATATTTTTTTTCAAACCATAAATGTTTATAGGAAAAGTTTTTTTTTAATTAGCCATCTACTTTTTACATTTCAGGAACGTAACGTGTATTTTTTTTGTCTATAAATTAACCTCATTGTCTAGGAACAACAAAAATAATCGATAACAGTCTTTATACATAATATAATAATGGCGGCGATGAATGCATTTGTTTTTGAAATTTTGTCGTTATATTAGATAGAAGTTTGTGTGTAGTGAATATTATTATAATTTGTCTGTATATATTGTTTCTTAATGAATATATTATACGTGGTTATAGTAAAACGTTGTACAATAAACATGACCTATGAATTCATTTTGTATTAATCATTGTAATTATATTTATGAAAAAAATCGTATCTTAATACGTTTTAATTTTTAAATTTCAGTTTAAGTATAAAGTTGTTTCACGTCGGATGACAAAACCATAAAAAACAGTGTTTCTAATCGAACACGTTTTAACGTATATTTTAACAATTTATATTATTCACACACCGTAAAATATATGCAAACCTTGGAATAAAATAATAATATTATCTTTTCCTTGATAGAGAAGCGAATGAATACTAATTTATGTTTACAATCAACGGGGGAGTGTTAAATGTTAAATATTCATTCACATCGCGTTCGCGTAGATGTATATACGTATATTTTATTTATATTTGGGAATAGGTTTTATATCTACTTCTTCTTCTTCTTCGCCTCTTTACCAGCTGTTTGGAGTAATAATAATTACATTTGTTTTGTTTTTTATTTAATATACACGTACTTTCTATCTTAAATAATAATTATTAATTTTAATGACTTTGATAAATATATATAGTAAATATATAATATATAAATAATTAGACTTTAAGGTTCCAATATAAAAAATTTGTATAATTAAGTGTAATTGTATAATTGTTTTCTAGCACGAGGTTAGGTTATATATATGTATTTTTATTTCGAATACTGCCTAATTTTTTCGTTTCTTTTTCTACATTTTTATTATTATTTTTATTTCTTTCGTAAAAGGATACTTTTTTCAAAATTTAGATCATCTTTAAGTCTTAAAATATTTAACGAATATTAATTTAATAACTCGCGTTAGATCTTATATATCTTTATAATATATGTACACTTTTAATTATGTATAATTCATTTTCTTCGTTTAACACTGAGTCTTATACATGACTATATATATTAATAATAGCTTTCAGATATTTAAAAATAATCGGCATCAATCATTTTATGTTCGTATACGTTTATTTTATGCTATAAAATATAATAAATAATGTATGTAATGTCTAGAGAATATATTTATATATATGCAACCTCGTTGTTTAATAAAAGTAAACTGTTTGTATATTGTACTTGTATAACTATACTTTAGGCAAAGTTAGTTATATAATGATAGGTATATATGTATTCACGTGAGTGTATTAGTTAACTAAGCATTTTTACTGATGGATATAGTTTTCGTTTGTTATTTTGGTATAATTTTTTGTAATTATTGAATTGCAACTCATTAAAACTACTCGTGTACTTTTTAACTCATTAGACCGAATGATTTGTTTAAAAACCAATCAACCGCGTAATTGTTTCAAATAATCCATTATTTAATCAAACACCTATGCAAATTAATCTTTATTTCCTGAAAATCGTTTTAATTAAGGTTTCTTTTCATAAATTTACGAAATATAATAATGATTCTGTTTTGAAAATTATTTTCTGCTTTTCTTGACCCAAGATTGTGTCCTACAGTTAATTCGAACACATTTCGATGCCTTTGTAATTATTTCTTTTTACATTATATACGGTGTGTACTTAAAATTTTGTTTCTGATTTGTCATAACAGACGTATATCAATCGCTACCAATCCAAAAGACATCACTAGCACTACTGCGGCAGAAACAGCAACAGCCACTACCGCCGCTGGCGGTAAGTCTGCCGACGTCGTCAGTATCAGTCGTTGTTAACGACAAAAGCAACCACGACGGCCGCCACTACAATAGTAATCAAAACGACGGTCGCCTCTAAGACGACCGCCGCAGCCATCAACATCGTAACACAGACAACCACAACATTTATTAATCCGCTTCCAATGATTTTGTGGTAAGTAAACCAAATAATGTATATAAGTGAATGTGTCTTCGACTTTCATTACTCCATTCAACGCGTATTTGTTAGATGCTTAAATAGAATACTATTAGTGACCATATACAAGTTCCCCTCCTAAATAACAAATGTCAAACGGTAGGAATATAAATCTCGTTCGTGACTATAAAAAAGATAAATCTTAATTCAAAATTGCATATTTCATTATCAACTATTGTTTTTATTTAACTCAAAATTAATACTTACCTTTAACTGTATCTCGGATGAAAACTTTTTACTATTTGTATATTCGACGTTAAGATTTTTTTCTTTACGAAATATTTACAAATACTTACGCACAGTATTAAGTTTAATTATTAAAATATGCTTACAATAAAATGTAAGTACGTTACGACTTATCCACAATTTGACACTTAAAATAATTATAATGTTAATACTTTCGTATCTACATCGTAACTTAAAGTATTAATTAAGTAATTTATAATATTACTTAACTAAAGCAAAAATTAAATTAACAGTTTAAAAATTATACAGTTGATTATTGTTAAGTTATATAAGTTATAAACATTATATTTTATATAATCTATACTTCCGAATTTCTTAAATGATTTTAAATTGTTTGTTCTATTTCAAAAAGTTTTAATAATCATAAGAATCCCTAGACAGAACATATTATCTTATTAGAAATTTCGCAATGAGATATTTTATCCATCTTCTGCAGATTTTGTTTTTTATTTAAATATATTTTTTTAAACGTTTAAAGACAAAATCACATCATTTTGTTAGATTGTTTTAATCTGGCGAGTTTTAATTATGAAATATTAATACTAGTATTTTGGTTTGACTTCGTCATTTTGATAGAGAGGAGAAATTAAAAATTCCTAGAGAGATATTTACTCAGAATTGAATTTTTTTGACATACTTTTTTTAAATAAAGTAAAATATACGTGCTTATTTTAGTTATTATCAAAAAATGCATTAAATTATCCATAAGCAAAACAAAATTTTCCTATTATTTATAATGAAGATAGTATATTATAAGTTAAAAAAAGGATTAAATATATTTTAAAAATTAATTTCGAAGAAAAATATTTGATATCTCTTACTATTACTGATATACATACATATTATTGTACATACATCATATTGTATTGACATATAGAATAATTGTTCTTGTCACCATACAAGATTTTCAGTTGTTTTTATTTTCAATATTTAACATTTATAACTATAAAACCACATCTTTAAAAACAATTGTACTGTCGTTTTAATTACATTATCTATTTATTTGTCAGAGTGAATATGATAAATTAAATTCTACATTTATCGCATTTAAAATCATATATTTAACGAAAAAGTAAATATTATAATTATGTAACGTACATATATATATTTATGTAGATATTTATTTAGTTAATTTAATTTTAATGTTATCGAAAATATGTATACATTTTTTCATTTTTGATTTATTTCGGTACGAGGAATGTATTATCTCGTTTAATTATTTAAGTATTAGAACATTTTACTCGGCTATTATGCAGATATAGTAATTATCTAGTTTTGTTAATTTTAAAATGCGTCAGAAGTATTTGTTGGCTTCGTTTATTTTTAGTATTAAAACAGTTATATCGTAAAGTACAAAGGTATATTATTGTTTAGATAAATTCTAGTAAGTAAGAACTTGTATTAATTTAAAAACATAGAATTGACCCGGTCTGTTTTAGGTGAATGATATTAAATCGGTAACTATTATTTATATGATATATCATGCTCATTTAGATTTTTATTATTTAATTGTTATAATTATTAATATTCTTTTTACACGTCACTTTCTGAAGATAGTACGATTGCAGCGGAGCATATTATTTTCGAAAACTATTTTTATTAAAGAAACTTAATTAGAAACAATGGAATTTCCCCATAGAATTAAGGGAAATAGGGCTCTGATCGGCATAATGAAGATAAAAGCTTAAGATTTAAGAAATTTAAGATAACTCTAAAGTGGTGAAAAATAATATTTGGCAACCGCTCATTGGTAATAAATTTATGAGACTTTGGGTGGTCCGAATTTAGTTCTGTAAAAATGTATAAAATCATAGATATTTCTTTTGAAAAATAACGAAGATAATTGTTCCACTTACATTAAAAATATTCATTAATATTACCTCATCAAATATCTATTACCTATAACTTATCTATTGAATAAGTTTTAATTTCAAAAACACTTATCCCCGTGATTTTTTAAAAAGGATATCGAGGAATTTTATAATTATTACAAAATTTAAATAGGAGCAGTCAATTTTTTGATGATAAGTAGTATTAAACGGAAAGTCCTCTAAGTGTTCCTAAGGATAGTTAGTAATTAATCAGTGAAAAAGGTTGAATACGCCAATAATAGCTAAATTGCTTACTTGTATTTTTATTTTTAAAAATGTGTAAATTATTATTTGTATGTACAAAAACTCTTGATCCAAACGTTTAATGTTTAACTATTTTTTTTTTTCGTATATCTGTTCAAGACGCATACATTATTATCCTCATGCCGAGGAGTTTTGAAACTTTGGAAACGTGACAAACAAACTTAAAAGTTTCAAACAGGAATATTAAATAAATTATCTATTGAAATATAAATTATAATATATTGGCTCATGTATTTAAAAATTTTGTGAAATGTACGGTTTTAATGTAAAAGAGGCAGACATGTGCCCCAGTAAATAATTAATATACTATAAATATATTTACATATTATACTATATTGTATTATAATTTAAATAAATCGTAAAATATCCGAATGACTTTAAAGTGTTCGGTATAAAACTCGCGTTAAACGTATGATTAGCGATTTTTTAAATTTAAAATCAAACTATATTTTAATATATTATTACAAAACCGTAACTTTTAAGCGTTTTACTCTCTTTTTCGTCAACTTATTGCAGCCTCGTTATCCCGGGGCTATTATTATAACGACCACACGTAGGCCTTGGCCGAACAGCCGTTGTATAATTAGAAAAGAGCGCAAATGAAAACTTTTTCTGTGCGAATGACGTTCGTGCGTATTTTATATAAATAAATAAATAAAAATTTCGAATTATTTATATGGTCCTGGAAAAAAATAATTAGTTATTGTAATATAAATATACATTACGTATATTACGTTTATATGATTTTAGTAGTTTTCATGTTGTATAAAAGTAATTAAAGTCGAATATTATCTACTCTCTATAAAAAAACAAATGAAAGTTATTCACAACACGACACTCAAACCTGTCATGTGATGTATAAATAAACTATAATTTGGAGTGGAAAGTTTTGAAAATAATTTATGTATTAGTCTATATAACAACATTGATAAAATAAACAGGATAATAATACTAAAGTGTAGCTAAGTGAGAAAAATTCAAAAGCGACGTCTAATCAAAATGGTACTATGGTAAATAAATATAGAACTAGATTACAAAACTTTCGCGGGAAAATATATCCAAGTACAAAAATGTTCAAAATGAATAGCCGATTTTTGTTTTCATTATTTACTTCACGCGTCGGTTTATTTTACTTTATGGAATAATTCGTCGTTTTATAAAATTATTTTCGACTTTTAACAAATAATTGTTTTAATAATGTTAATTAAATAAAATGTTAACTTATTTTTTGAACTTTATAATGAAATCAATCTTTATTAGTTTATTAATTTTAATTTCCAATCATTATTCAATATCTATTATACAGTTTTATTATAAGTAAACAACGGCTATTG
The DNA here is from genome assembly GCA_025469175.1 of Geopemphigus sp. TES_GeoC_2020. Taxonomy (NCBI): domain Eukaryota; kingdom Metazoa; phylum Arthropoda; class Insecta; order Hemiptera; family Aphididae; genus Geopemphigus; species Geopemphigus sp. TES_GeoC_2020. Next base: position 7,845 of record JAIPRN010001865.1, on the reverse strand, counting down.
TATTTATACTTATTACCTTCAAGACAATAATTAAATACAAGACTTCTTAATAAATGGAGTACTTGATATTTAGATTTATAGACATAAATCTAAATTTGTGTTATTAAAAAATATAATGTAATCTTATTGACATCAAGCAATTTATTTCCTTTTCCTTTTTACGAATAACTTTTCTTGTATAACTAAACATTAATTACAGTAACAATTCACCTATCGTCTATAATAATATTTATAATTGCAATATTTTTTTGACAATACTCATGGTCATAGTTCTGACCATTTTCGACATAAAATCAAGAGTGACGTGATATTAAAAGTTAGATCAAAATAGTGGAACAAAAATTTGGGTCATGCATATAAATGTGTGTAATATACGTAGGTTGAATGGTCAGAGTGTAGCGGAAAAATTTATTTTTGGTAACAAAATACCTCGATTATGTACCATGTTACTTACGAATAATATAGACCGTATCAGGACATAGCCACGAGTAGAACCGTGAACGTGGGTAAATTAAAATAACAAAAATCTGGAAAATTGTGCAGTGTTCTCTTCGGTAAGGATTTTATGTCTTAAATGTATTTCAGTTTTTAAATAAGAAAATATTCCTATAATAAATAAATTGAAGGGTTATATCGAGATTTTTACAAAAAAATTTGATACTGTTTCCTACGCTTATGAAAACTACTAGGAAATTCAAAAACCAAAAAAAAAACGAAAAATTATTTATCCATTTTTAATTATTTTTAAATATTTACTCTTTGCACACAACATCCATTATGCTATATAATATATAATAGAAAGAATGTTTTATTTTTTTGAATCATCAATCTAACTCAACATTATTATATTATATTTTATAATACTTGTAAATTCGTTATCTGCATAACGGTCGTTTAAAACATGTGCGCTTTTTTTACCCAAAGGTTAAATGATTTTATAATCTAGTTCTCTGTTTTTATCAATATAAATGTTTTATTTATTATCGTATATCATGTATTAAAGTTAATTTACATTTACACTGTGTTGTTATTATATCGAAAACGGATGCAATTATACAGGATTTTTTTATTATTGACAGCGAATATTTCGGGATAGATAAATGTTTGTCTCGTTTTTTTTTGTAAATTTGACTTATAATTTCTTAAAGAATAGATATTTTATAGAATTCATGCATGTTGATTTTTAATCAATTTTCCAGGTTAAATTTAAAATAAAATAAAGTAGAGAAATATTGTGGTGGATAATGAAAACATAACTTCTTGGATATACTTTATTTAAAATTTACGATCATAAATACAACCGCATTGACTGAGCAATATTAACAAAAAATTACTTCTATGACCAGATAATTTTAGTCATAATCATAATATGAACAATTTAAATGAGAAACCATTTCTATTTATTTCTTTAGAACAAAATACAGGTTATCGTTTAAAAGTCAAAAGTTCTCATACACTTAAGATATAAGAAGAGAAGAGATATACTTTTGAAAATGATCTTTAAATGATTTAAAAACGACGAAATAAAATTTATTTGATATCATGATACATTATGGTGAAAAACATCACCACATATACTATAGAGATGATACGCAATACATACATATACACAGAGTGTGCAAATATCACGGGTACATTTATTATTCTGGGTACCCTTTCGATAAATTCAAATATAAAATATTAATTTATTATATATTTACGAAGTTTTCATTTTGATTTTCTGTTTCGTATTTATTAAAGTTTTCTCAGTGGAGTACAAAGATTTAACATTTCAATATGATAATCGAAGACGTGTTAGGAGAGGCGTTTAAAAAAATTGATTAATTAAAAGGGAAAAACAAATGTATTTTTATTCGTACAAACGCATTTATGATATGTTCATTTAGAAAAAACGTATATAGTGTTACAATTTATTACACTAATAATATATATACTTAATATATTATTATCCATTATTTGTTATATTCTCGAAATGTTTTATCCAAGATTTACAAAATATGACCCGTCATAATGTCCATTTTCTTATAGATTATCTGACAAAAATGTTATAATGGATATTTTTAAAAATCGGTATAAATAACTGTAAATAGAAAATACTAGTTTTTCACTCGTGACTATATTTTCACTTTAGCTAGGAGATATTAACTAATTAAATAAATATTTTGTTGGGAAAATTCAATACATACTTTTTATTAGTGGTTCTTAATTTAAATCTATATTTGTAAAAAGTTTTTTAAATCGTGAAAAACAATTTTTTTGTTTGAACTGGGATAAGTACGTCATAAAAAAAACTTAAGAATGACACCGAAAATCACTCCATTCGTCGATTCGGAACAAAGATGTCGTTAAGTGAGAGACAAATGACCTATTTTTACTATAATATGTAACCCTTCCGTCACCGAGCGCCTATGCGGCAGGGGCTGTAAGGGTCATTTATATTCTGCTGCAATTGTTAAAATATCTAACAAACTGCTATATTTTTTAAAAATTTCGAATCTTCATCATGACCATTTTAGATGATTCCATGATCTTATATCCATAAAACATGTATATAATGTTAACTTAGGTATAATCGTATCTTTGTATGCTGTATAAACCGTGTATAATACTTCTCAAGGACGAACGTGCGTTAAAATTGTAATGCTGAGAAAATAATACGATAAGATAACAGAACTTATAACTGTATTATTAGATAACAATACTAAAATTTGTAATTCACGCATAATATATAAAATACGTACAAAGTTATGCACATAAACGAGTTTAAATCTTCTGAAATATTTGAAGTTATTAACGTCTATACCTTTTTTACTTACACTTTTACTAAAAACAACATCACGCTGATTAGGAAAACCTAATAATATACGTATTAATATTTTTCGCTTATACTTAACTTATTTAAAATGTAATGTCCGTATTTTCTTTACACCCAATTAAACTATTTCCGTCTTGATCATAAATTATCCATCCCGAGATTAACGTTTTACAAGACCGTGGAAGTATCGACTGGACGATGATAAATTTAAGTTCAAGCAATTTCAACTTGACGAAATACTTTTGTTAAACGTGTAAATTTTACCTGACTGTATTACATTTTTGACCGAAATCGTACAAAAAAGTCCGATTGAGAAGAGGAAATGTTTTCCAATTAGTGTTATTATTATTATAGAACCGCGTTTAAGTATACTTATTTTAACAAGTCTCACACTTCATTATTTTCTGGGAAAACAATCGGAACAAAAAAATATAAATTCCTTACGAGAACGACGTTATTCATTATCTCCTAAGAAAATAATCACATTTACATAAAACTTCAATCATGATATTTCAACGAAATGTGGAGATTTATTTTTAGGAAGTTAGGAATTTTCTATATATGTAAATTAACGTAAATTAATAAGTGGATTTTATTTTCCTTTGTTAATACATTAATGTTCAATTCACTAACTATAACTCACTATATGGACTATGTAGACGAAATCAATATTAATCGCACAAAAACAATTATCTTTAATTTTCGTAAATACGCGTAAAAAGTCCCGATTAATTCGGAAAATATTTGAAATTGCTTTCGGACCCTAGAGTTTACTTCCTAGTTAATGTTGCGATCGATTTTTAATTTGCGTTATCAAAGTGTAGAGAATTAAGACTTTTGAGACCATTTTCAGATCTACAGGTCGACGGTATAATAATCGTCTCAATTGCTTAAGTGTTCAACGCTCTATTAATAATTATTATTTTTCTGTAAACGAATATAATTTATAAGACGTTATAATTTTGACAATCAAAAACAGTTCAACCCAAAATCATTTACCATAGAGAATAAAAAACTTTGAAATGATCATTTTACGCAGTTCCATAATGTGTTACGCATTACGAGAAAAAGCAATAATTATAATGTTCTCTGACATCTTATTAATATTTGTAAAAAAAAAACAAAATATATATGAAGTAGTTCAAAGTACACGAAATAAACTTTGCTTATATCTATTATTTATATACTCTACAGCGATAATGAAACAAATGTCTGCTTTTC